>JAJTUV010001582.1:217500-293758 GCA_021653895.1 Mastomys natalensis | reverse complement strand
TAAATGTGGCCTCACCTTTCCCCTCGTTCCTATTTCCTCTTCTTTCTAACAGACCTCTAAATAGATGGTCCCCGTTAAACCAAGTATGAACTTAAGGGTTGGTGGATGGGCAAAAGAAATTTTTCCTCCGCCAAGTCCGGGAAAAAAGCTTTTTCCTATGGGCCCACTTGGGTTTCACTTTTTTCTTTTTCCTTTTTTCTTCTTTCGTTTTTAAGGCCTCTTTTGGGAATCCATTTTAAAAATCTTGATTTCCCTCTCTGGCTTGGATAGTGTGGGTGTTTAAACCCACAAAGGGGGGGGTTTTTCTTTATCCCCCTTTTTGGGCTTTCTCCTCGGCCCTAGGAGGGGATTGGAGGTAAAAGTATTTTTGTTTCGCCCTCACTCCTCTGTCTTACCTCCCCCCAAAAACTTTTGCACTGTCCAGGTCATTTACCACACAGAGCTTTCTTTCCTTTCTTAGTGCTGATGTGGAAGAGGCTGGGAAGTGTGTTCCTTTCCAGGAGATGAGTGATACACAGGAAGACAGGGTCAAATGAGGTCAGGTAAAAATGAGGTCCCCAGCTGGGATCTTTCCAGATCTTCCAGGCACCAATGTGAAGGCCAGACATGCTGCTCAGATAAGGGGAGGGGATGGGAATGCCACATTGCACACCTTCTCTGTTGATAGAAGTTAAGGTAGATAGGGATACTATGGAAGTCTAAGTATATGTTGGTACAGCAAGTGATTATTTGATGTGTATTTGCCAGCATGGGCTAAGGTACTGATATGATATCACCTAGTTTTTCTCAGTAATTTTTAAACATTATGTTACTGACATAGATTGGGTGAATTCTATATGCTTTCTAATTCCCAGAGGATATAACCGCCCCCCCCCCCAGCACCTAAAGAAGATAGACAAAGTAGGCCAAAAATAGAAAATCTCCTAAATATGATGGCACGTGTGAAATCCTAGCACTCAGGAGACAGAAGTTCAAGGCTACATATGTAGTTGGGTTACTAGTATAGACTACAATAAGACCTTGTTTGAAAAACAAACCAAACAACAATGATAAAAATAGAGTAAAATTAAACAGTAATTCTTCTTATTACCATAAAACTCAAAGTTCTCCTAAATCTAAAAATGGATGCAAGTACTGGTAACATGGTTTAGTAGGTAAAGGTACCAAGGACCCACGTGGGACAGTGTGACAGCAGTTAAGCAGTATTGTTCATACTGAAAAAAAAAAAAAAAGATGAATTTAGAGTTAAATTAGAAAATCAACAGTTATGACTATGAACTCTTAACAAGATTTACAGAAGTAGGTATGAGGTCCTTCCTATAAAATAGGCCTCAAATCTGGTGGGGACACGGTAAAACTGTTACTGTCCTTATAACGATCATGCCATTATTGCATCGGGGCATAGAATTGCTTGTCAGGTCATTATTGTAGCTGTTAAAATTGACAACTGGATCAAATTGTTGATGACTGTCTCCCCGTCCCCCAACCCTTCCCCCAGCAGTCTATATAACTGTTTCTGGCACCATGAAGATGAGCTACTTAGGAAGAAGCTTCTAGTTCAGCTCCAGCTTGTTTTCTCTGAGTATGGGGTATCTTCAGCATTACAGCCTTACTATCAACGTCCAGGTAGCAACACAGAGCCATGACACTAATGTGTATTGCTTTAGGATCTCATTGGCCAACTGTTTATAGGGAGGTGTCCCACAGCTGACCCTGGGAATTTTATTTAATAACCTACAGCTTCCAGGAGGAGCCTTATCCACCACTCTAGTTCCTTTCATTTTTTAAATTATTTGTGTGTGTTTTTGTGTGTGTGTGTGTGTGTGTGTGTTGTACCTTAGTGTGTATGTGTGAACCACATGTATGCAGGAGCCTGCAGAAGTGCAAAGAGAGATTCAGTTTTCTGCCCCTGAGTTACAGACAGGTAGGTGTGTGTAGTTTGATGTGGGTGCTGTACTGAGACCTAAGTATCCTGCAAGAGCAGTGAATACACTGCACCACTGAGCCATCTCCCCAGTCTTTTTTTTTTCAGATTATAAATTTAGTAACCATATAAAATAGTGGGCTCTTCTATGTGGTATATATACATATATCTATATCTTTAGTTTTGTTATTCCTTCCCCTTCCATATCCTCCTTGACCCCTCTCTGCCTAGCCCTTTCTATCTTTCCCACTGCCTTTCATCTCTGATGGATTTTATTATCACTCCTCTCTGTAATAGCTCCTTTCTGTCTTTCTGTCCTTTACCAGCAGTCAGTGATAATGATAAATCTATGACTAAAAAAAAAAAAAAAATCTATAGCTAAGATCCACACACAAGGGAGACCATGTAGCATTTGTCTCTGTAGACCTAGGTTACCTCACTGAAGATAACTGTCTGTATCTATCCATTTTTCCTGCAAATTTTATAACTTTAGTCTTCTTTGCCATTGAATAAATTTCCATTGTGTATAACGCATGCCTTTTCTTAGAGACAAGTAAAAGATCGTTATGATGGATGGAGTCGGTGGGGCTGTATGCATTTTGACACCCAATATTTTATGAATTGCTCAATTTTTCAAAATGAGTTGAGTGATTTTGAGATCTTTCAACAGATCAATAAGCAACATGGAGATAGCTGGGCTTTGACACCAGTGTGGTCACACATTTACTGGCAATGACCTCCTATGCAGCACAATTGTCACCCCTGGTTTCAGTCTTGGCTCCACTGTTAATCAACACCATGGAAGTTACTCAACCTTCCTTACCCTCAACTATAGTCTGTAAAATTGCAATGACACATTTTATATTCACGGATAAAATTGTTCATGGAAGGCATTTAGTCCATAGTGCCTCACAAATATTAAATTCTGAGGGAACATTAATTGCTATTATTATCATTTCAGCTGAAAATGCCGTTTTGTTGGCAATAAATAGCTACTGCTTTGTTTCGTTCTACCAGCTACAAGGCGATACATCAGTGCATTGATTGCTCAATGCTGGCTTAACCTCTTTGGAAAGCTTTTTATGTATATTTTGCCTGTGTATCACTACAGGCTGCAAGCTTATGTGTTTCTCTGTGCCTGTTTCTTTCTCTCTGTGAGTCTCTATGTCTGTGTGTATATCCCCTTCTGTGTGTGTGTGTGTGTGTGTGTGTGTGTGTGTGTATAGGCTAGTAATACGCAAGAGATGGAACTGTCAGCACAGTCTTTCCCCATGGCAACCAAAACCACCACAAAATAAAAGCCAAAAAATGAGTTACATAATTGGCTTGTATGGATAAAAGGGTGTGAAGATATAAAGCTTCCTGTAGGTTCTGGTGTTATTTGAACCAAGGTGTTGAGTAAAGATTCAAAGTTCCTATTGAGAAAACGAGCCAGATGCAGCTGCAGGCTTCAGAGTACATTGGTCAGAAGTACAGGCAGGAGAGAAGTTGAGGTTTCGTGGAGGAAGGTCATTATTAATGTTTCCAGGGCCTTAGGAGTTTAAAGGTTGGGAGTTTACTTAAGGTTGTTGGTTGTAGGGACAAAAAGCCCACAAACATTGAGATGTGGTCAAAGGTTTGTCTCTCCATGTTTAATTTGAATCTGAAAATCTGAGGTGAGGCTTCTGAATTGCCCAGCACAAGGCTCATTTCCTACCAGTCTCCATGGTAGTCAGTGTCTGTTCATCAAGGCACAGATTCAGAGAAGGCCACTGCTCCCTCCCACGTCCCAGTGTCCCCCAGATTATCTTTTGGTTGGGGAAAATTTTGAAACAAAGTTTCTTTGTTTGGTCCTGGTTCCAGGAACTCACTCTGTAATTAGGCTGGCCTCAAACACACACCGAGATTCTCGTACCTCTGCCTGCCGAGTTCTAGGATTAAAGGTGTGTACCACCACTGCCGCACTACAGGTTTTTTGGGGAGAGGGAGGTAAAAAAAAAAAATGCTAGGACTTTGGATTTAGAAACCTTTCTTTCAAAAGTATTTCTTGAATTCTTAAACTAAAGAATGAGCAGCAATTTTGTGCCGTGCTGTCCTTCTTCACACCCGTCGGCTCAACATATGTACACTCTCTCTGTGTTGTACAGGGAATGACACGACACTAATTTAGTTGGAAGGTAGGATGTACTTCCCACTGGTGATTTGGCCCTTTTGATTCTATAACAAAGACAGATAAAACATTAGCATCTCCACAGTGTCCCCTAAAAAAGTTTCTATTTCCATAATGCTGAGGATTCAACCCAGAGCCTAGTCCATTCTAGAGTGCACACATTATACATTCTTCAATTCTATAAGCACCCAGACACATCCTCAGCCTGCCCACATTTGTTTTTATTTCTAACAGCTTTTTCTTTCTAGAGATCCAAAAGATACTATAAAGCCAACTCTACTTTCTCTATCATGGTTTAGGGTATGAAGCATTGAGATAGTAAATTATCCTAATACTCACCATTCAAGCACCTCTCTGCTCTTTATATAAATGAAGGATTAAGGAGCAATAAGAATGATAAGATGTTTTCTTACGTGGGTATACAGGGCATAGAGCTCTTGACATCTGGAATGCCGGATTTAAATCTAGTTTCTTCTGTTATGTACTATGCTGTGGGGAATGTTTGAAACTGTTGGTGTTCACTTTCTTCTCCCTATCTCCTGTGGAGAAGCTATCCCTGCTGTTTGAGATTGTTGTATCAGATAAGCTGTGATGAGTGCCAGTTGTCATCTGTAGGACACTTTCTGTCACATGACACTAAATAGACAGGAGGAGGAAGTACATTGGATTAGCCGCCCGAGTAAATATTTGACATCATTCACTCCTAAGTTATCAAGAGGAGCCTGAAAAGCCACAATCTCCATTGTCTGACCTCCATCAACTGTAATTGCACCAAGGCTCCCAAATTGCTATTGGTAGAACAAAAATCAATAAAAGCAAAATTCATAACCATATCCTACTTGCTCAGCGGTTTTCATTTATAGTGGTCAGTTGGGAGAGATTAACCTCACTTTGACCTGGAAAGCTCATTCAGGGAGGGTTTTGGGTTTTCTTTAACCTTTCTGGGAATTTCACAGTCCCAGCTTCCATCCTGGTAAACTGTGGGAGCTAAGAACTTCGTCCTTCCCACAACTATCCTTTCCATAGTCACACACTAGGAAACAATATTTGGAAATCTAGAAGAAGAAATGGCAGACGGACAATTTCCTTCAATGTGGAGAGCTAAGCGCCTTTGTAAAACTCTGTTTTTAAGCTTTTGCTCTTTCCCTCTATGACTAGAATTCAGAGGACAGTCCTTCAGTTATTTCTCCTTTATCCCTACTCTAAGTCATGTTGCCTATCTTTCGGGGGCTTGTTTATATTTTGCTTTTTGTTTCTGTGTTTTTTGTTTGTTTGTTTTCCTATTTCTTCATTAAAACCTGAGTTGAACATCCGTGTTTTATCAGTCACCTGTGCTCAAACCGGTGCCAGTCATTTTCTCAGCTAGTCACACCAGTGACTTCTTGGCTTTCCCCAGCATTTCAAGGACAACCTGGACTGTGTACTGAGACAATGTCATGACTGAATGGGAATTTTAATCACAAATAAGTTGACAGACTTAGTCTTTGCTGCAAAGTAGAATTGTAAATTCAGTATAATAGCCTTATGTAGGTGGATCTCATGTCCTGTTTTTACAAATCAGAATTTGGACTAACTCATGAAGACCATCTTTATATATTGTGATTTTGTGCCTAACTGTATAATACCAGATCCATAGTTGTTCCATTATATGTAACACTGTTTGAATCTTGTATTGCCCAAAGGATATCATGTTATTCAAGACTGACCATTCCTCTTAATGCAACTGGTAACCAAACACAGATGATTTTTGTCCACCACTGAGTAATCTGCCCCACCCAGTGGAAGAGAGAGGTCAAGGCTGGCTGGCTCATGTAGTCAATTGGCAGATCTACAGTGAGGCAGATTTGGTATCAGATCTTTTCCTAGGTCTTTGGATCTATGTAACTGCAAAATCAACTTAGTTCATGATCGGGTATTGCTTTAGAATGATATTTTTGGAGGCTCTAGAAATGGAATTATCTACTCAGAATGTTCTAGGCCTTCTCTGATGGTGGGTTTGAATTGCTGACCTTCCAAAGTCTGTCTTGCAAATAAAGCAAGTACTCAGATGCTTCCATTAACAGGTGCTTTTGTTGGGAGCCTATGGGATCTTTTTAGTAGAATGTAGAAAATACCCAGTTGCTTTGAAAGCCAACACAAATCCAGTTGGAAGGTAGAAGTGATCCCTTAGATAGACTTAAGTGAAGGTCTATTTCTTAGACAGATGAGCAGTGAACCAGACTCCCTTTCTTCTTGTTTTATGATAAACATTTGCAGGCCAACAGTTGGTTGTGATGAACCATCTAGGGAGCCATTAAATGCATGAGCTTTTCATTGGTAGGGAACCAGCGGAATCAAGCTGTTTATAACCATGTGTACCTTTCCAATACAAACAGCAGTTCTGGAGTCAATCACTTTTTATGTTAGCTTACATATAGCATCACATAAAAGCCTTCTATTTTATTTCATGTCATCCAGATCCTTAGGCATTTATATTTCCTGGTGAAGGTGGGTGATCCAGGCTGTCCTTTTTCACTGCAAATTGACATAAGCCAGAGTTTCTATATTTTATACCAGTCAATGGATAGCACTAATGCTAATGTCACAAACAGGCCTCAAATTTAAGCAGTGGTATTTTAAAGCTGTTTTAAGTTTCAACCTTAAAAAAATCCTTTGTCCTTCTCCTCCCCTATCCCCCTGCCTCATGTGTGTTTGTGTGTGTGTGTGTGTGTGTGCTGTCTGTCTGTCTGTCTCACTGTGTTTCTTTATATTGACTAGAGGGTAAAATTATGTGTCATTCTTTGCATGCAATCTACCTTTTGTATTTGTTTGTATTTTTTTGTGTCATGCACTTTTACTGGCCTGGAATTCACCAAGTAGGCTAGGCTGAATGTCCAGTGCTGGCATTCCTCTTCTCTGAGCCTGCTGTCTACCAAAAGTCCTACCATGTCTACCACCATGATGGGACCTAGATATCTTTTGAAACTGTAAACCAAAATAAATCATTTCTCCTTTAAATTTCCATCAGATATTTTGATCATAGCAATGCAAAATAACACACTTGTATTCTTGGTCTTATTTAGTCCTCCAGATATAAGAGATGAATCATTGTCTTCAGATTCTATATACTGTTTGTATAGTGAAAAACGCAGGTACCATGCTATGACTTTATTTCTCTTTATATGCTAATTCAAACATATGGGAAAGAGATAGCTCTCCTTGTAGCTAACTTAATGCTGAGTCTCCTAGAGTGCTTTATCTTAGTTTTGTGTTAACTGCCTGCTCTTTCTTGGTCTCATATGCTTATTGTAACAGATACTCTTCATTTAAGGAGGAGGAACTTGTCTGTTGGGAATGCTTGATATTCATTTATATTTTCAGACAGAAAGCTTTTTGGTTTATTTCATATCTTTTTTTCTCATCAGAGAGAGAAAATAACAGGAGACTCCTGGAAAACTGAAATCGTAACTAACACAGATTTTGATAGAACTTTTGAGGAATTGGCATTTCAAGATAACATGGTTTATCTGTGTATTAGATATTCTTATATGTAGAAGGTTTATCATAAATATAAGCTATAATGGTAACTGTGGGGTGACTGAATCTTTTGGATAAGTATGGAAGTAGGCCAAGTGGCAAGTTGGCTAGCTCAAAGCATAGGCTAGCAAGTACTATTGTGTTGTGTTCCTGTTGCATGTGTTTCAAAGCATTGCCTGTATACTTACAATGTAAGTAAAGCTAATGGAAATGTAGTGAGTGTAATTCCCATTGTGCACTGCATCCATGATTTCCTTACATGAACATAGATGTAAAAGCCTTATTAGGGATGGTTCCACAGTGATTCATCACATCGTAGTGTAAATGTGATTCACATTTTCTAGAAACTGTGCTTCAGATTTTGGGTTTTGTCCCAAGTTAACAGTATATGGTGAAATGCTCTGGTAATGTTGGCCAGCCACAGTGGGCCATGGCTGACCATCAGTCATGTAATTCTGAGAGGAAACAGTCCATAGCCCGTATGTTAAGGATTAAGTACATGGGCATCTAAGGATCCTTACTTTTGTCAGTGAGTTTGTGACCCCAACAAATGGCTGTATTCTAGATTTAGTTTTATATTTACATATTTATTTATTCTTTGTTTTTTTGTATGTGTCTGTTCAAGGGTGTGAGCACAGGTACACATATGCCACAGCACATATGTGAAGGTTAGTGGAAAATCTTAGGAGTGGATCTATACTTTCTACATTGTCTGAGGCATGGTTTCTTGCTTGTTCTTGATTGTTGAGCATATTGATCCACCAGACCATAGGCTTTCAGAGATTTTCTTGTCCCTGCCTCTGGTCTCATCAAAAGAGTTCTAGAATTATAGACTGGCACCACCACATCTATGTTTACTTAGGTTCTGGGGATTCAAACTCAGATGGCCAGGCTTGAAGGGCAAGCAGTTGGATCATCTTTAGATACTTCTTTCTTGATCCCCAGTTCACTGACTTCTTTGCAGAGAAATGCACATGGAGAAGCATCTTTCCTCCTCAAGATTGTATAATCAAAAGCTAGGGCATGTATGAAGATGATGTTATAATGGCATTTCCTACAGGTATGCTGTGTGTACTTCTGCCTGCACACATTAATATCCAATGCTCTACAGGGCAGGCACCCTCATGACTCCATTCACAAGAAGAGCTAGACACAACAGGATAGATCACTCACCAAAGTTATGAACCTAGTGGGGTTTGAATACCAGAACCATTACTACCTTGTAGTACTACTCAGTAGCCAAGTTAGTAGCCTGTGGCTCCTTGAGAACTTTGTCTTGGGGTTTAGTTGACATAGGACATATTTTAGGACTACATATCTATTTAAAAGCTTATACCTTTTTCATTAATTATATGTAGTATGCATTGTTTTTAAGGACTGTAGTTGTAAACTATAACTGGGAGATAGTTAGAGGGAAGGAAAGGGTTTAAGTGGTTTGATCATTTGGAATAGTCTGTCAAAGTCCTCTGGGTGTCCTTCTAGGCCTTCAAAATTTCAACTGAGTGTAGTGACCCTGAATTTGTGGAGAAAGGGAGAGCAGTTTCTGTTTGTGTATAGAGGTATCCCAGTGTGCTGTTGGCCTTCAGCTAGAACCACCCATAATGAAAAAACAAATCTTGGAGAAGATGGAAGAGCTAACTTAAAGGAAATATCAAGTCAGTAGATTAGGAAGGCTAAAGTTTCATGCTTATAATTTATTATGGTCTTGGTCCTTGTCCTAATTTACATGAAGCAGTTTGGTATTTTTCTGATTAGAAATACAAATTTCTTTATGTAATATTTAAAATAATTCTATCTTTAGAGTTGTTTTATGTGTAACAATTAGAGGGTCTCTCCCCCCCCACCCCCGCCATGTGTGTGTATGTGTATGAAAGATTCTTTTCATTTGAGCCCTGTTCTTTGGAACAGTTTTTTCTGGTTTGTTCCCTTGCACTGGTTTAGCAGAAACTTACTGAGTAGCTGTGAGCTAGACCTGAAGGCATTTGGTTTCTAGTGGAAGAAGGATTCTAACTGTACTAGTCGCCATACAGTATAAAAAGTACTATTTGATGGTGGTGATTATGATTAATATTTGAACTTAATATTCTTGTAGATCAACAGGAAGTTTGGGTAGATACAGGTGGTTAGAGATGGCTAAGAGACAACAAGGCTGGAGTACCAAAAAGTCAGGAGAGTAATCCTATCTCAAGGCTAATAAATTATCCCTATGTCACCCAGCTGTTTGGCATAAGGAGATACTGATGCTCGGGGGCCTTGCATGCTTTTACTCAAGTATCCCAGGGGACACTGGGTGGTGGTGGGTACTGTTCTTCCCTGCTTGGTCCTTGCTGTGTCTCCTCCCTCTACATTCTTCTTGTTCCTCCATTCTTCCTTCTCCTTCGGTGTTTCCTGTTTGACTTGATACATTTGAATTTGTCTAGCTATATTCCCACTGAGGGAACAGGAGTAAACAAAGCCACATCCAGTGACCCAGTGCTGTACATTTTCCTGCACTGTTTTCTGATGTTGCTTCTTGATCATTCTCCATGAAATTCTGCGCCTGTGCTGCTGCACTCAAACATTTCTTTCTTTGTTGCCTGAGAACCCATCAATCACTGCTTCTCTCAAATGCTTTTTGTGAGCTATCCTTCTCCATAAACATAGCAGCCCATTGTGAGTATTTGTTGGCTTAGTACCTGAAATGTACTAATTTGGGGTTTTTACTGGGACAGCAAAATATGCACATTTAACTAACTTGTAACTCCCAGGAGAGTCTTAAAGCTGCCTGTGACAAGATGTTAAATAGTTTGTGTCTGTGAGAAACTTTGCAGATGGCTCTGTATGAAGGGCATGGTATATGTTTTGATTTACTGCTTCTTCAATTATGTTCCATAATTGAATTCAGTTGAATTTTCCATGATCTCAAGGGAAATGGTTTTCCCATTGTTAATCACAGATATCCTTAACTATAGTGAGGTTTGTAACTAACAAGGATCAACTGGGTAGAGTTCACTTAAATTTTCATGTATGTTTGGATTTGTGTGGTGTGTATAGATATATGAATGTATGTTCATGAGTGTGTGTGTGTGTGTGTGTGTGTGTGTGTGTGTGTGGTGTCAGAATGTGTGAGTACTGGTACCCCTATATTCACAGAGGTCAGAGTAGGATGTCAGATATCCTGCTCTATTATTCTCTGCTTTGCTTCCCTGAGACAGGATCTTTCAATGAATATGGAACTAACCTAGAAGTCAACATGCCACAGTGGTACTCCTGTTGGTGCCTTATATAGCAATAGAGTTTGTGTGTGTGTGTGTGTGTGTGTGTGTGTGTGTGTGTATTCATGTCCAGCTTTATAACTGCTGGAGATTTTAACTCAGGTCTTCATGTTTGTATAGCAAGCATCATTTTTCATTTTTAATCACTGAGCTATCTTTCCTGCCCCAAATTTACTTATATCTTTAAGAGATTAACAGAAATCTTGTGAACACATATTTGTTGAGAAAAAAAAAATCCCTGTTTTGGCTAATATAATTAAAGTATCTGTCTGTCTAATCGTGTGTGTGTGTGTGTGTGTGTGTGTGTGTGTGTGTGTGTGTGTGTTGCTGTGTCTGTGTTTATGCATGTGCGTTCAGGTGCTCACAGTTGAGCAGTGTCAGAGTCCCCTCTTGCCTGATGTGGGTGCTAGAAATCAAACTCCGGTCTTCTGGAAGTAGTGCTCTTAACCACTGAGCCATCTCTTTCAGCCCTACTTAAGCAATTGAATTCTAATTCCCAACTTTGCTTACCAAATTAGATAGTCATACAAACATGATTATGTAAGATAAAAGAGTGTGGTATAAACATTATGTAAGTATGATACCATAAATAAATACACACAGGTACGGTTGAACACACTGTTCCAATTCTAGATGATGATTTAGAGATATTATGATTAACTTCATATTTATCCTAAGGTTATTCACCTGAGGAGAAAGCACATTATTCTTGCCATACAGAAAGAGCCCACGTTTGGTTCTATAATTCATTCAGTGACTTAAACTTTTATAATTTATTCACTAAACCTAAGAAGCAATGTAGTGTTACATAATGAGTGAATTTAGTGCTGCAAGCAAAATCAATGCTGGAAGGATCCATCATATTCAAAATGAGCTGTGGGGCTGTGGCTGTGGATTTGGTGAGCCTTTTTTCCTTATGCCTGCCTGTTGTCTTTTAGTTCAAGCATCCTTCTTTCCCTAACCCTCTTTGATGTAAGGAGAGTGCTTTCAGGGAAGGAGTCTTCAGGGTTTTAATACATTACATTCAGGGTGAGAATTCTGTTCAGTATAACAACATGGATTATTTAAGTCATTTCTAGATTTCTGCCCAGGCCTGAAAACAGCCTCAGTCCCTTCACCAAACCTTGTTGATTTCTGTGTGTTTTTCTTTGTGGATTTCACCAGGCAGGGTCTTGGTTTTTCAATGGATTCCTGTGGGTACAAGTGTATTGGCTTGAAGAAGTTCCCTTAATTTACCCAGTTTAATAAAAATGATTCACGCTTATAGTTTGGCACCTTTCAGCAAACAGAAATGAGCAACTCCATGTGGTAGTCTCTGCACCAGACTGCTGAGCCGCTTTTTAGATGTCATCTTATGGAAGAGGCATTGGGAACACACGGAGAGTGAGGAGCACCAGTTCCCAATCTTCTTTAACCTGCATTTCTACAATTTCACAAACAAGTTGTCACGTTCAGTGTATGTCCTGGTCACATAAGAAGGACCATTTGGAATAAAAGTGCATGTTCAAAGTCTCCTGAGATATCTTCTTCTGCTCTAAGGACATCTCACTGCCCATTAACCATTCAGCACATGGTGAGCAGAGCCCTTTGTATTTTGTGGATGATGTGGAGTTGAAGTCTTCCACAAAACAGCAGCTGCATGGAACCTGCACTGGGCATACAGCTGTTTCTTCTGACAGGGCAGGGCATGTTCTGTGCATTCTGGGGAATGACATCTCTGTCCTGGTCTAGACAGCACCTCCTTTCTTCTTTCTTCTTTCCAGACGCTCTTGAGTCCATGTGTGACTACCAAGCAGAATCTAGAGAAACCTAAGATATTGTGCCTGAAGCTCTTCCTGCAAACCACACCACACACACACACACACACACACAGAGCAGATCAAGGTCGGCAGAGAGTCAAGCACGTGAGCAGGCACATCATTGTGAAAGGAGCAGCTACAGGAAGGGATCTTTGGCAGCTCCATCTGTTTGGCAAGACTGGGACATGACCTGAGCTTACACTAAATTACCTCACGGCAAATTATTTTTCACCAGGCACTGTAAATGTTTTGATGACTCTACCCCACTGGGTGCTGTGCAGAGGACAGATGATACATCAAAGACCTGCTAATTAATCTCCAGGTGTGTTGGCTCTCTGCTTTTAGGAAAGAGTTAAACCCTCAAATCCCTCCTCTGCATCTCTCAGGTCAGTTTCTTTTATTTCAAGCTAGTGGAAGACTTACATAGAGTCTTTTTAACTAGAGTCAATTGACTTTGACACTGCTGCTCTGGTGTTTGTATGTGTGGGTGTGGTCCTATGACGGGTGGCCAGGATAAAGGTTTATTTATTTATTTATGTTTAAACTATAAGGTGCAGAGATAAAGGCAGGCAGATCATTAGAGCTCATTGGTCTGCCAGCCTACCTGATTGGCGAGCTCCAGACTCACTGAGAGATTTTGTTTCAAAACAAGATAAAACAAAAATGTGGCGATTGGTTGAGGATGATACCCTATGTTGCCATGTAGTTTCCACATGTATACACATCAGAGTGCCCATGGACACACACACACACACACACACACACACACACACACACGATGTTAACTTCTTTTTAGTTCATATACTTCCAAGCAAAGCAACCTTTTGCTGATTCATTAAGACTCTGCTATTTATCTCTTTTTTTTTGTGGCTATTTGGGCAAGGAATCACCCACTGAAGCCTCCTTCAGTGTTCTGTGGATTCTGGGTTCCATACTGATCGAGTTTTAAACTTCTGTCTGTTGCTGTCCTGTGTACTTATGTTAAAAGTGAAGAGAAGACATTTTAATAGCAGCAAGATGTTATGATTTGAATATGGAACACTTCTCTCCTCCTCTAGCACACGTGTTAAAGGTTACATCTTAGATGACACTGTTGGGAAAAGATCTGGGAACTTAAGAGGTAGGGTCTGGCTTGAGGAAGGAGTCTTTGAAGGTATCTTACCCTTTGCTGTTTCCACCTCTCTATTTCCTATAAGCACTGAGAGTGAAGATGGTTCTTTGTTATGTGTTCCCACTGCTGCAGTGTTCTTGCCAAGTGTGTGGGACTAAGCAGGTATGGACAGAGTCCTCTGAAACCTTGAGTCAAAATAAACTTTTCTTCTTAGTTGCTTGTGTCAGATGTTTGTCTAGTTAATGACAAGAAATGTACATAGACATTAGTTGGAGTCTCTTTCAGCTGCATGACTGTACAACTTTACAGTTGAGCCTGAGCGATGGATGGTTCAGTTACCAAAGTGCTTGTCACAAAAGCATGAGGATGTGAGTTCACATGTAAGAGAAGGCCAGACAAGGCAATGAATGCTTCTAGTGTTGGTGTTGGGGAGGCAGAGACAACTGGACCCCTGACACTCATTGGTTCTCCAGTGGAGCTGAATATATGAGCTCCAGGTTCAGCCTGGCCTTTGACTTTGAGATACTAACTTCCAGGTGTGGCATCCAGAAACATTCCTGGATTGATTCAGCTAATGGACGAGGAGGCAGAGACCAGTGAAAATGAGGGAAGGAGCTGTTGTCTTTGTTAGTTTAATACCTGCATGCTTTCCAGGGAAGTGAATCCAGAAGCTTTGGAATCTGCCAGGCGAACTCCAATCCATCTACCAATTCTCTTTTCATTACTGACGGGAATTTGAATTTACTTTAGCGTTATACATCAATCAGAGTTATTTAGGCCAAATATTGACTTTGATGTCATTGTGACTAAAGGCTCCCCTGCTGTTTATATTGCAGACAGGACTGTCTGTGAAGGGGACACCAGTGGAGGGATATTTTCACAGTCCTGCTGTTTTAGTGGAAAGAAGTTGTTTGGAAGACAAGATTTAAATGTGACTCCTTATAAGATTTAAATAGCCAAGCACATGGCTGCAGTGAGGAAACACCACACTATAATTTAGTCATTTTTGTGAATGAACAGGTCAGCTACCTGACTGAAACACAAGTTTCATTGAGTTCACTGTCTCCGACAGTGCTCAGAACTGTCCAGAATATCCCCTGTATCCAAATCGGTTTGAAGCCCATTTCCTGGGCTCTAACTTTTCCTCCAGGTTTCCCTGTGCCTCTGGTGTGGGATGTTTGTTTGGGCTGGCAGACAAGTAGATTCCTGTCACAACTGAGACTTCACGTGAAAGGCTTTCTTGTCTCTAGTTCAAACTTTGCTTTTTGCATTTTCTTCTCTCTTCTCATGAACATTCACACTTGCCAAATGTGTTCTGGCTGCTGCTTCCTGTCTCTTTCTGATTTTCCATTTCTTCTGCCCTTGTTGCTTCTTGCCTCTCTGGCTATGGAAACTGTCAGGTACCTGGGTCAGAGCATCTTTCCAGCTTTGAAGTGGACGCTGCACCTTTGACACTCTTTCTTTATCTATACCTGTCTCTATCTCTCTCTTTCTCTTTATCTCTCTGTTTCTGTCTCTCTCTGTGTCTCTGTCTCTCTGACTCTGTCTGTCTGTCTCTCTCTTTCTCTCTGTATGTGTTTCTCTGACTCTGTCACTGTCTGTCTCTGTCTCGCCCCACCCCCCATGCTTAGTGATCTTCACAGCAAATGAAGGTGAACTGTAGCCACACTGTTATCTTACAGCTAACTCTATGGAACAGATTGGGCTAAGCTTTGAACAGCTGGGGCTGGCAGTGAGTCCCCAACTCCTCTAGGAGGAATCCCAGAACTGCCAAGTCATCAAACTTGAAGGGCAAAGAGAACAAGAAAGGCTATGGGGCTAGTGGTTCCTCCTGCAGGTATGTTTGCTTTTGCAGTCTAGTAGGTTTTTTTGTTTTTTGTTTTTTAATTTGTTTTTTGTTTTTTGTTTTTTTTTTCCCAAATGTTCGCTGGTTTGTGGATCTGACAGAGACTGGATTAATTGATTCAGGAACTGCTGTGCCTGTTATAGACCAAACCACTTAGGGGCTGAACTGTGATTTTATTGTTCGTTTGCAAGCACTAAAATGTGATCAGATAAGTGTTTTTGTTAAAATGTGTGGTGCTTTCTCACCCACTGCAACTGTTTGTTATTTTAAGGAGAATTTTGATGTACAAATGAATCTAAATTCAACAATGATCTGTTAGAACTCTCGAAAGTATGGGCTTTTGGTGGGTGGAATAAATGAGAAATAGGTGGGCTAAGGGAGATAACATAAAGTGGTGTCCCAGAGAGAACCAGCCACCCTTTAAGTGTGTTGTATTTGTCCATTCAGTAGGTAAGGAACATGTGTGCATGTGTCCATTAATAACTTGCTATAAGTTAAGGTTTTTTTTTTTTTTTTTAACATAAAAGTTGGTTTACTAGTTTGAGTTCACTCTCGCTACAGCTTCCTATTGTCATCATAGGCTGAGGTTGAGTAAGAGCCACTCCACCCCTGTCCTGGATGGACAGGGCAAGGGTTTTTCACTACACTCTTTCATGTTGTTTTCCAAGATGGATTCCCACATAAGAAGAATAAAGGGTTTGCCATTGGAAAGATCAGATTTTAGCTTACCTTTATGTTTATGGATGCTTGCATGAATGTTTATGTTTATGTATGATATGTATGTGGTACCTGCAGAGGCCAGAAGATGGCAGTGTTGATAACTGGAGTTATCAATAGTTGTTAGCTCCCATGTAGGTGCTGAGGATTGAACCCTGGCCTACTGGAAGAGCAGCCAGTGCTGTTAACCATGGCACCATCCATCTTGCCAGCCCTTCCTCAAAGGATGAGTTTCCTTTAGATATGAATGTTGTGGTGGATCCCTTGTTATAAGATAGTGAAAGATGCCAGAGCTATTTCATTCCTATACCTTTGAAGGTGAATAGAAGGTACTAGTGTGTTTCAGTGAAATACTCTCTAATAGACAGCAAAGTGACCACACCCCAAGATCAGTAGGAGACAAATGCAAATAAAGGATAAAAGGGACTTGTGATTAGCTCTGTTGTAGAGTTCAAAAATGAAATCAGATTTTTTAGGTAGTGTGAGTGCTTTTGAAACAAGGTGGGAGAAAGTCTCAGAGTGAAGGATGGAAGAGGAGAGAAAACATTGTTTTAGACCAGAGACAACTAGAAATTATGAATGGATACAGAGAGGCCTGTGGGCCTTACAACTGAGTCACCCATGATCTGGCTATGGGGATTATTTGAGTATTTCTATGTCCACCTCATATTGTTCCTGAACTAAGAAGCTCAGTGATAAAAGGTGGAAAATTCAGGAAGAAAGAGGCCTTGAGAAGGGCAAGCCTTTTGTAAGCCTTTGTTCCGGATCACCAATGCACGATGGCACATTTCAGTCTAAGAATTCATCTAGATTGGTTCTCTGAAATGGTAGCATTTTATTTCTGTTGCTCAAAAATGCCCATATCATACTGAGCTGAACCCACGCATTCCATTGTGGCTTCTACTTTGGTAGCATATGCAGGTATTTTCTGTTTTATTTCCTTTGTCATTGGTCTTGCCTCCTCCTCCTTCTCCTCTCCTTCTTTTTATCTGAAATCCTGGCTATGGCCCCAAATCTTCCAGTAGAAGGAGTGATAGAAGTGAAAGGGGTGCTTTAGTGGAGCCATCGAAGCTACTTCAAGCTTCTGGGCTCATTCTGGGAATCTCGGCAGCATACCCAGCTTTCTTGAGTGGCTTCCATGTAGACTACCTAGTAGCTTTGCTTTTGCTGATGCAGAAATTTGTTTTGAAAATAAGAGACATTTATGAAAAGGTGAAAAGTTATCTACATGGGGGTTAGGGGTAGGGGGAAAGGTGTCACTGTAGCCTGGCCTTAGTGTTTGCTAAAAGCCATACAGTATGCTCCAATAGACACTTCCTCTCTTTCAGAGTCCGAATGATTCCATACATATTGTTGTCGTTTGGGAAAATGTGAAATATATCTAGTCAGTAAAATACAAAGCCTCCAGGCAAAGCTAGAAATCGTGACATCAGTGACCTACTCACTGGAGGTAGTGGTGTGTATACGTGTGTTTGTGTGTTTGTGTACACACATGTTTATCACTCTCGGGGTTGTTTCAGAGTGAAAGCAACAGATGCTTCCTTCACAGGCTTCTTGTTTCCTGGTTTTCAAAGCTCTCTGTTTGTTTGGTTTTATTTTAAGGTCCAGTGTTCCTCAGTCCTTCTGAGAGGATGGGGAGGCCCCGACCGACTGTACGCATGCGCCTCTCTCTCCCCCCGCCCCCCACTCACTCTTCTCTGTGTGATACCAAGTGGAAGTGTGAGGCACCACAAACTGCTTTGAGCAGAGCCCACTTCCCTTCACCCGCAGAGTGCAAAGCAGTTATACCAACATCAATCAAGGGAAACCCACAGGCTGAGCTCACACCGTTGAAGCAGGTGGGTGAGTGAAGCCAGCTCACGGGATCATGGCAGTGCCCCGGCACTGTGCCCACAAATGGCAGTTATGAGGGTGTGTGGGCTGTGGCTGCTGCACCCTGCAGAGCCCCACCAAGTCTGCTCTTCTGGAACACAATGAATGGGTCCCCTACCCTTGACTTAGCCTCCACAGCCATTTCAGCTTCCATTTAAATTTATAAAGCAGAAGTTTTCAGGAAATATTATTTTGTTTTCCTTCTTTGGTACCTTCTGGAATGACCCCTTTAAAACTACTAAACAAGAAAACAGCTGATTTACTGAGACAAATGGAGGAAATACAAGGTTTAAAAATTTGTTTGTTTGTGCTTGGGAGCCTGATGCAGGAGGACCACAAGATTGAAGTCAGCCTAAGTAACTGTTGGAGACCCTGGCTCAAAATGAAAAAAAGTAAAATCAAATAACTGAGGACTAGGAGTCTTGTTTGGTGGCAGCACATTTGCCAAGCTTGTCTGAGACCTTGGATTCATTCCTCAGTATGACAAAACAGAAGAAGAAAGCCCAAAATCTATACATGCATACATAAGCATCAGCATATACCAAGTGCGTATGTATATGATCTATGAGCATTTTCACATGTGCATTTGTATATATGCTTAAGTGTAGATTATGTGTGATACTTAAAATACACATGTGTCTATGCATACATGCATAGAACCACAAACCAGGTTTAAAGACAAACTTCTACTGGTTGTTCCATAAAAAGAGAATATGAGTATCTAAGACAATGATGCATTGAAGATGATTTTTAAAAAAGATGGAACAAACACATGTGTGATCCAGGTGATAGTGGCTGCTCTAATCCAGGTGACAACAGCTGGTATACACTGGCTTAAGGAAATTTCTATAAAAGTTTTGTCACCTTAATAAAAAGTAAAAGTTGGGGCTTTTGTGGCAGACACCACTGTCCCTGTCTCTGCTTACTATAGCCAAAGTCATCCCTACTGTATATTTCAACATTGTGGCCGATGGTGAGCCCCTGGGCTATGTCCCCTTTAAGCTGTTTGCAGACAAAGTTCCTCATAGCAGAAAACTTTCTTGCTCTGAGCACTGGAGCAATAGGATTTGGATATAAGGGTTCCTCTATTCAAAGAATTATTCCAGGATTCATGTACCAGGATGGTGACTTCACACGCCATAAAGGCACTGGCAGCAAGTCTGTCTAAATGGAGGAATTTGAGGATGAGAGCGTCATCCTGAAGCATACAGGTCCTGGCATCTTGCTCATGGTAAATGCTGGACAGAACACAAATGGTTCCCAGTTTTCTATCTGCAGTTCTGGGACTGAGTGGCCAATGGGAAACACGTGGTCTTTGGGAAGGTGAAAGAAGGCATGAGCATTGTGGAAACCATGGAGTGTTTTGGGTCGGGAATGGCAAGACCGGCAAGAATATCACTATTTCTGACTGTGGATGACTCTTAGTTCTTTTGACTTTCTGGCTTCTTTACCCACTAGACCATTCTCTCTGTAGCTCAGGAGAGTGCCCCCACCTCATCTGTTCTCAGTACCCTGTAATCTCTACTCCCACTGAAGTTCTCGGGGTTCCATTTTTTTTCTCATTCCCTTTCAAGTCTAGCTGGATTAAGTTTATGATTATGAATAAATACTAAAGAAGAAAAAAATTACAGGGCTGGAGAGATAGCTCAGCAGTGCCCCTTCTACTCTTCCAGAGGTCCTGGGTTTAATTCTCAGCACCCACATGGGAGCTTACAACTGTCCTGTAAGTCCTGTTCCAAGGGAATCAACTACTGCACATATGCAGGTCAAGTGCTCATGTACATAAAATAAAAAGCAAAAAGGTAAAGGATAGAAATGTCACCCTCAGTACATACTGCACCTTTTGCAAAACTGTTAGTTTCCAATGCTCCTGCGCGTGCTATCAGTCATGTTACCTGCTTAAAGCTGCTGTTTCATGTTCTGATGTATGTGATTTGTATCAAAATATCACAGTCACCCTCTGAACTATCAAACTGCCTAAGTTGTGGAATACATAACAAACTCAAGGTCATTAATGCATGTCGGAGAAAATATACTGTTAAGGGAGACATATGCTCTACCCTGAGATAATTGTCTAATACGTAAAATCAATAACTCTAGTGTACACATAAGCATAATCCCTGCCAAGGCATATTCATCATAATCCTGTGGTACCACATGCAAGAGACTTAACCATAAAATTGCTTTATCAGGAAGTTATTTATTTCTGATGGGTTTTTGTTAGGAATGTCCAAGTAGTGTCAAGGTGATCACATATGTTTTAGCAATAATGTATCATGAAACACCATGTTTCACATTGTATAATGTTAACATGGTATAAACTTCATATGATTGTGTTTTGATTTTTTCTTACATTTATTCATTTGTGTATTTATTTTATGTAAATGTGTGCATATACATACTTGGAGTACTTATTTGGATTCCAGAGCGCAACTTGTGGGAGTTGGTTTTTCTCCTTCTACCGTGTGGATTCCAGATATTGAACTCAGGTTGTCAGGCATGGTCACAAGTACCTCCACCACTGATCCATCTTTTTAGCCTTGTTGTGTTTTTCTGAATCCAGTACATCATGTGTGGTATGAGTTTGTATATGTGTAGGTATTAAGAACCATTTGGGAGACTAAATAAATCTGAAAGTTGCTATTGCAAGGTTATTTAACATTATTTTCCCTATATATTTCTAGCAATGTAATAGTAACCATTTAGTAACTGTACTAAATACAGAAAAGTGCCAACGTGTGATTAATCTATTATCAGTGTATTCCTTACATGTTACCTAGGAATATTCATCAAGGTTTGTGAAAGAGCCTTTTTTTTCTCCTTCCTTCCCTTCTTTCCTTCCTTTCTTCTTTTGTTTCTTGACATAACTCCTTAAGAGATGGTGTCATTAGTTGTTGATTGATAAATGTAGCAGATTTTTGTGTGCCTGTTGATGCTGGGTACTGCCAAGGGCCCATGAAATGTGAGAATTGTTGAATCAATTCAACAGTAGTGTGGTTTTATCCCATAGGGTTAACAATATTGATAGGAAAATAATACGGTCCTGTGAGAATGAAGGTTTAACTGTACCATTTTGTTTTATCTTTTCTTGGCAGTATTTTATGCACTCTGCTTTGTCTCTCATGGTTAACATTTCCTATAGTGTTGTTAGTTGACCACTCCAGTTGCCTGGAAAGCCGAAAGCAAATATAGAAACCATTTGGGTATACCTGACACTGTTAATGAAAGCTTTAAAGACCATTTAAAAGTTGATCCACAAGAGTTTTCAAAAGTTGACCTTGCCTTATTCTGTGGGCTTTGTGCTACGAAACTCAATCTCAGTTTAATATTCAACAGGTGTTCTAAGGAGAGTCCCTCCAAGAACTGAGGGCTACAGTATGATGAATCTAGTGTCCACCCATCTGGAAGGGTGAGACGAGACATAAATAGGACTCTGGGTTCTAACTGTTTCATGGTAGGACAGGAAGGGTTCACGCTGATGTGGGGATGGTTGTGAAAACATGACATACTTCTGATGCCCAGACTCTTTCTTGGAAATGAACCTTCATAATGACTTTTCAACCTAACAGCCTCATATGCTGTATGAGATTGAAAGTTTAAAATTCTAGTCTGAATCGCCCATGTTTCCAAAATGAAGATTTTTTTTTTTTCATGAGTGCAGTTATAAAAATAGCAAAAATTCTTGAAAAGAAGCATTTGTTCTGGTCAGTCTGGGTTTGCCAAATTCTCTCTCCCTCTCTCTGTTTCCATTCTCCAGTGAATCCAGAGAGCGAGCCCGTCCCCAACTCCTGCAGCTTTGCTATGATTTCATGGGAAAATTGGTCTTCACTTCGGCCTTTTCCTGTCCTCCTCTCCTGTTAAGGCAGATATAGTGCCATTAAGTAATTGCCTTGGACAATCTGAAATATAAACAGGGAGAAAAAGAGTCTATGCTGTTCTTGAGACGCCGCAGGAGTGGTAAAATCACTAATTCAAGCAAGCACTTGCCCTTCAAATCTAAAAAAGAAAGCTTGGGAGTAGAGCGGGCTGTAGAACAATGTGTCTTTCGCAGACTAATCTAATCACACACAGAAGCAGCCTGCCTTCTAACTTGCTGGACCACTTCCACCCTATAGTCTCCCGAGGAACAATGGATTAAGTACAGTATTTAGAACGATTTGTTGAATCCTACTGTCTGATTTTGGCAAGTGCCAAGGAAACAGAGAATATATCTTGGACGACTTGAGCCTTCCTGGGAGGGGGCTGGAGTTTCCCCAGAGAGGCCACTTCCCACGGTGGGAAACTGGCTCAGTAGATAGCTCTGTAAGAATGTATACTTTAGAGCACACTTAGCTTGCTTCAGGTTTCTGCGGCAGCCATAGCTGGTCTTAGGCAGCTCAGGACCTCTAGAAGTCTGGTTTCTAATTTCCCTTATGTCAGTGTGCTCATTGCTTCCTGAAGGGCTGCAAACTTACAACCCACTTTCCCTCTTACTTTGTGGATCATGTTGTATAGCACTAAAATACCCAGTTTGTGTATGAGAAGAGAACATGTGAGTGTGTGTGTTTGTGTGTGTGTGTGTGTGTGTGAGAAGAGATGATAGCAGGCTGGCCATGAACTCCCTGTATAACTGAGCATGCCCCCGAACTGCTGATCTTTTTGTCCCCTTCATCTGAAGGCTGAGATTACATATAAGTTCCACCCTCCCAATTCACGTGGTGCTGAGGATTTAACCCGGACATCACTGTGCACACTGGACAATCCCTCTACCAACTGAACTTCATCTCCCAATAGACTTCGTCATATTTGTAATTATCACATGAGGTTATTAGCAAACCCGCAACCCACTGAAATTTTCTCATTCCCCTTTCCCTCCCTTATTAAGATCCTTCAAAATCACTTCCCAAAGCATTTGATCTTCCTGTATTTCAGATCTGCTCTTGTTTTTCCTCATAATGTGTAGTAATTGTAAAAATAGTAGATTTCATTTTGAAATCTCCATGCATTTTATCCTGTTTTCATATGCCTCATACTTACTCCCCTTTTCTGCCCACCCTTCTTCCTCCAGTAACCCCTTTCCTTTTCCTCAGTAGCACCTTCTACTTTCAAGCCTTTTTCTTAAGCTTAGATACTGCACATGAAGAAGAAAACCCCCCATTTAGTATTTGTTTTTCGGAATTGGGCTTATTTCATCTAATATGAGACTCTCTAGTCCCCTCATTTTCCTACAAATAATAATTTTTCATTCTGTTTTTTTTCTGTATAAATAAACCTCAATTTAGACCTCAATAGATATATTTCCATTATGGATTCATTTGTTGGCAGAACCTAGGCTGTTTAAGTAACTTAGTTCTTGTGAGTGTAGTTGCAATAAACATGTATGTGTTTCTATGTTGTGTCCATGTAGAGTCCTTGAGTTATATACCTAGAAGGTATATTACTGTGGCATGTGGTAATTCTGCTTTTACTTCAGTTTCTTTAAGATCTTCCATACTGATTTCTATTGTAGTCAGACTAATTTCTATTTTCATCAACAGTATATAAGGATCTCCTCCCCTCACCTCTGCGTCTTTTCCACCTTGTGCTATGTTTTCTTGATAGATGCATCTGTAATGGAAATAAAGATAAAATATTATAGCCCTGTACTTAAAAGCATGGCTAAAATAACTATCATTATGAGGAGAATAAAACAGGGCAATTCCTTCAGCTATATGCATCTGGCATAAGATTTTTTTTTTTTTTTATTAAAACAGAATCAAAAATCTTAGCAAGTTATTACCTCACAGCTTGCTCCATGGTTCTTTAATGAGAATCAAGTTCTACATCTGGCTTATGACTTTAAGAAGTTATTTAACCATAAATGGGCATGGTGTTGCATGACTTTAATCCCAGCACTTGGGAGGCAGAGGCAAAGGGGCAGAGGGACAGAGGGGCAGAGAGGCAGAAGCAGAGGTATAGACAGAGGCAGAGGCCAAGGCCGAGGCAGGCAGATAGATCTTGAGTTCAAGGATAGTGTGGTCTACAAAGAGCCCTCCAGTACTGCCAGGGCTATACAGGAAAACCCTATCTCTAAACACAAAACTGATGTTATTTAATCTGCTTTCCCCTTATCTATAGGATGTTGGTGGAAACATTAAGCTCAGAGGGACTTGTAGACTACATTTGTACTGATTGGCAGGAGCGTGACATTAGTCACAGGTGTGCACCTGTCTGGCTCTCAGCAGGGTTTCCTTCCTATGAATGTTTGTGAAACCCAGAGACCAACAGTGATTAGCTCCTGTTAGCTAAGCTCTATACGTTATTTTGTTTTCTCTACTTTATCCATGGTGTCTTTTGTCAGTTTTCAGGATGTGATCCTGAGTTGCATGAGATCCATGAGTTGCATTTGATCCTGAGTTGCTGAGATCCATGAGTTGCATGGCAGTTGCTTTCACCTTGGGCTGATCTGTGAAGATTCTCATCCTCCCTCGTTTGGAATGAACTGCGGGATTCTAAGGAAATTTCAGCAGGTATTTCACAGACTGTTCCCACTGTGGGGTTTGTCTGATACTCTTCTCCCGATTAGACAGGGCTGTAAATTTCCCCAAGGATGAGTATAGAGGCAAGCACCATTTTCTTTCTTTTTGTTTTAAATAATGTTTGTATTTATTCTTTGAAAATTTCATATAATGTATTTTGATCTTATACTTTCCCCCCCTCAATTTCTCCCAGGCCTCCCTCATAGCCCTCTCCAACCAACTTCATGGTCTTTCTCTCTCTTAAAAACAAGCAAAATAAACAAAAACATGGAGTATGCCGTGTGTTGCCTACTACCCCTGAGCATGGGGCCTGCCCTGAAAGTGTGGTTGATATAGGCATTGTCATTCCACTGAAGAAAACTGATTTTTCTTCTCTAAAGACCTTTCAATTTCAAATCACTTTTTGGTTGGGATGGGACTTTGTGCCTAGTTCCTCTCCTCTGTGCTAGGAGTTTGTCTGACTTGAGTTTATGTAGGTCTTGTGTGTGTGATGTCACTGTCTCTGAGTTACTATTAGAAGCAGCATCTTATCTACTTCATGGTCATGCAC
Source organism: Mastomys natalensis (assembly GCA_021653895.1). NCBI lineage: Eukaryota > Metazoa > Chordata > Mammalia > Rodentia > Muridae > Mastomys > Mastomys natalensis. Next base: position 268,523 of record JAJTUV010001582.1, on the reverse strand, counting down.
ATACTGTTACCTTGACCTGGTCCTCTGGATGTTGGCCGTCATCACCTAGCTGAAGTCCTATGAACAGGTTTTTCAATTGTGAAGCCCCTATTTCTCTCTCCTTTCCATGCTGAAAATCTTTGGAAAGAAGTTACCACCGCACTCACTCATTACAGTGGGTTCCAGGTTTAAATGAGATGTTGAATCCATCGGCTCCAAACCCAGTGCTTCAAAAACTCTCATTAACATTAGTTATCTCTGTAGCTGCTACTCATGCACTAATCCCTTTCAAGAAGTAAATGCTGGTTTTCCTGAGCACTGCTTCCTCATAGTTCAACAGTCTCTCATCAATATTAATTAAAAAGTAAAAATGAAAACAGTGTACCACACCCTTCCTCTTGAGATGACTGTTGACAGAGATTTTCTAGGAGGGCTCTGGGCTCACCATACCATCAGCACCTGCAGACCGCTAGACTAATATTATCCTCCTGCGTCATTCCTTGAGATGGAGTCAGCCATTGTGGAGAGATTCAGGCATGGAGACAAGGGGAAAGCAATTTAGGAACAGGATCTGCGTGGTGGTGATGTATATGTATTTTGGTCAGGTTTGACAACTTCTGGATAGAGCTTTGGTTTCTTAGGATAAACTCTTCTTTAGCGCTCTTCTCTAAAATGGCTCAAGCCAGTGCAGTTGTTGCCAGAGCAGCTCTCTGAGCTTGGGTAACACTCAGTCCTGTCTGTTGGAATAAATAGAGAACAGCTGGCTCTTCTACAAAGACAGTTGGCATGAATCTTTTATTTAAGTCTCTCAGTGTATCTAGTAAACAGTAAGCCATATCTAACATGAAGAAAAGGCTCCCAAGTCTTCTTCCAATAAACTCCCTTCACTCCTCTCCATTTATGAGTTCAGGGTGTAGGGCAGGGTTAATGACCAGAGAAGGAATGTCAGGAAAAGTAGTTGGGAGCTAGAGAGAATGGACTTCTCTTCTGCCTCCTCTCCTGTTTAAACCTCAGCTTCTCTCTAAGTTAACACATTTCTCAAACTATTACTTGGGGAAAGGAGACTCAGAAAGGCACCCTTTTGCTGTTCTGTATGTACTAGGTAGAGAGAAATTTATTCATATTAAAATGATTCTCCGATTACTGGGAGAAAATTTCCATTCACTGTAGTGGGTAAGCAATTGAAAAAAATCTCTTAGTTGCTTTTAAATGGCAAGTAATGACATTTGTTTTCATGTCCTAACAAGCTTAGTGAAGACTGAACACCCTTCATTATGTTGTAGAAAACAAGAGATGTGTCCAGAGAACATAGGTGATCTCCTCCTCCTCCGTTTTCTTCTTTTTGAGATAGGGTCTTGGTATATACTTAGGCTAGCTGCCAATTCATAATCCTCCTGCCTCAGCGCTTGCTCCCCACCACCCCAAGGCTTTGGAACTGCAGCTCTGTATCACTACCCTTGGCAGTTATCATTGTTTTCAATAGCAGAATGTTATCAATCTTTTAAATGGCAGAATGAGATTTTCTGTACCTGCTCAGTTAATTTGTAGTGTTAAGTAGTGAAGACAATCACTGAGTAGATTGCAAGCCTGCACAGCAGATGTAGGTGTGTGTGTGTGTGTGTAAGACAGGATCTTAATGGCTCATCTCAACTGTCAACTTAGACCCACTGTGGAAATCAATTTATGTATATGCGGCTCCTTCTTAAAACGTTTAACAGAGGGTGAAAGACCCACCCAAATGTGGCTGCACCATCCCCTGGGCTGAGTAAACAGGAGAAGATGAGCTGAGCAGCAACATTCCTCTCTCATGCCAGTGTGGGTGCCATGTGACCAGTTGTCCCAAGCTCCTGCCACCATGCCATCCCTGTCACCACGGACTCTAAGCTCAAACTATGAATTTAAATAAATCCTTCTCTCTATAAGTGGCTGTTTTTTTATGTTTTGTCATGGCCATGAGTAACTTGATTGGCACAGAGCCCATGGCTAGAAGTGGTGGCTCACATCCATAATTCAAGCCATTGTGCATCCCTGGGGCCACTGAGGATGTGCCCAAATGTATTGATAGCTGTCATTGGAGATGCTTAATGGAGTTGCACTGTTTCCATGGAGATCAAGCATGGCTGTGAATGGCCTCAGATGGTGAGATCATGAATAGCCCTTCTCATCTGACACTGTTAGAGTATCCCTTCCTTACTCATTCAGAGTACATTAGTGGGAACACATGGTGGGTGGCCAGATTGGTGAACAGTGTGCTGTGGAAGGACCTCCTGGCCCAGATTCTTTGAGTCAGATAAGCAGGAAGTGAGCTCAGTTACGCTGTCCCAAGGTTCATGTACCATTATCCAGCTTGTTCTGAGAGTGAACATTTCTGTCTTTGGAGAGATGTAGTCTGGGAGGCCTGGAGCCCTGTGAGATGAAGCAGAGATGTGTACATTTATGATGGTGGACATAGTAGAGAATCTGTACACAGATTACGAAGGAAATGATTAAGGGCAGGGTGTATACTTATATCACACACACATGTAAAATTAGTCCCAAATAACCATCTGATAGACTTTAGTACCCAACTACTGGTTGAGTGCCAAGAAGAATATCTTGAGAGCATACAATGCTTAATTTATATTTAGGGAATTTCCGTTGCTTGTCACAGGGCTTGTAAAATTTAAACAGTAAAGAAGAGCCGGCTTGGAGAAGGCGGTGGGGAGTGTAGAGGCCAGGGCTGTGGCTGACAGTATTCCTTTAATGTAAAGCCACCTGAAGCTTTCTGTTGAATAGTAAAGTAATTCCCACATGGTTTCCGCTCTTTCAAAGTCAGACCTCAGAAGTGCAGTCTGCTGTAGCCTTGGCCTCTGCTTGCCTCTTTGTCAGCTGATGCTTCCTGTCTGCTTGCTGATAGGAAGTGTAACCAAAACACACTGCTCCAGGGGAGTTCCCAGGCTGGCCTGCGTCCTCCCAACCTGGAAGAGAGGGCCACCTCCCACCCCCCAGGGGCACATGTTTCTCTGGGAGAGACAGTCCTAGTGCAGAGCCCATTCTGAAAATGACCACGTGCTGTCTTTACTGGGATCACATTCTAGGTGCTTCTTAGTTTAGTTAGTTTTCCCCTCACCTAAAGCCCCATTTACAATAAACTTTATCCCTCTGAGGTAAAAACTCAACATTTCTTTGGGATGTTTTGTTTTCCACTGGAAGTTTTAGAAATGCTCAAAAATCTTTAGAAGGGCAAATGCTTAGTAAATACTAAAACTTGTCTGAATTTCTCTGATTATTTGTGCTTTCCTTACGCAAATTCCACCTGTGACCCGACTCCTTCCTCATCGCTTTATAGTTTATTCTTCCATGTGTTGATGGAGTTCACCATAAACCCAGTTAACAAGTATAGTTCAACTGTGCGCTGCTGCATGCTCTCACTCCAGAACGGTGTGAGGCATTTGTGTCGAGTTGCTATGTCCTACTGTTAATGTCATTAAAATATCATGAGGTGATAAAGTCACCAAGGTGGTCAGAGGACTAGAATCTTGGCTCTCCTCTGTTGACACAGCCTGCTTGTCTAACTTTTAGAGCTATTTGTTCATTTTCAAAATGAGATCAACGGTGTTCACCTTTGTACTTTAGTTTTAGTTTAAGAAAGAAAGATATTTCTCTTCACACAAGTCACTTAAATCTTCGGAAGAAAAGTCTTTCAGAGGTACAGCAGGGCATACCCAGAGAAAATCATTTTGAACTGACCAGTAAAGATTCTTTCAAAGCACTGTAGTTGGCCACAGGCTTTTAGAGTGGACCAGATGAGCTTGAGAGCTGTGCACTTTGTGGGGGGCCAGCAACCCACAAGGTCCCCTGGCACTGACATTAAATAGCCTAGTTTCCTCATAATGTCAAGTGAGAAAGAACGTGTTGAGAACAGAACCAAACTCAAGAAGAACCTGTGGCCTAAGGATTTTCAGGAGCATCAGAAATCACTTGTGGGAAACCCTATCAGGAGGAAATTATCTTATCTGCTTGTAAATTAAATGACAGATTTTGTCTCTTATATACTTTGTCCCGAAGAGGTGCTTCTTGTTTATTTCTAGATGTTCCCTGTCTAAGGTGCTAATTAGGAGCCTGTGACTTTTCTTGATTCTTAGTTGTCAGTTACTTATTCCACGGCTTTGAGTCGAATGGAAACAGAGGAACCAACCATGATCCCGAAACACATGTGGTTTCGGATCTTCAACACCAGTTTTTAATGATCCTATCACTTTTTGAAGTTATTATTGTTTCGGGTGTGAGTGAGTGCATGTCCTGTGTGTATGGGTGGATGGGTGGAGTATTTGTGCATGTGTAGGACTCATGTGGAGTTCCCAGCACAGCATTGTGAAACTGGTTCTCTCCTTTGGCCGTTTTGTAGGTTTTGGTTCTGGGGGATCAAACTCAGCTCATGAAGCTTTTTGGTCAGGATATTTTGTCACAACAACAGGAATGAAGTGAAGTAATGGTCTGTGTAATTTATGAGTGAAAGGGAGTGGTTCATCCTTTGAGGTTGTACTACTTAATTACTACTGAACTTCTCTTGATAATTCATCATCATACATAGCACTCATATATAAAAGGCACTGTTTCCCCTTCCCTTCTCCCTCTCTCTTTTTAATTTTTCAACTTTTGATAATTCAAGACTATATGAATGCACCCTGCCTAGTCATGTCTGAATGTTTCTACACTTCTTTCATTCAGCAATCACTTGGGGTTATTTTCTAGCATGTGGTATCCTGGATGCTCTGCAGGTGTTCCTCAGTTTACTATGTAACTATGCTTTGATACAACCATTATAAGTTAAAAACAACATAAGGCTAAATGAATGAATGAATGAATAAATAAATAAATAAATAAAATAATTTTAAAACACGCAACCTCCTTAGCATCATAACTTATCAGCACAGTGCACTGAGAGTCTGTGTGGTTCACCCTAGTGATCGTAGTGGCAGCAGGGGTAACAGCAGGGGAGTATGGTTTGTTGTCCTTGCTCAACATCTCAAAACAGCATCATACTCATAGACCTTGCTGGATGAACAGTAGAATTCAAAGTTAGAAGCATGATTTTTACTGACTATATATTGCCTTCGTCAGATCCTAAAGTATTGAAAACAGAAGTCAAACCATCTTAAACACAGGGGATTATTGATAATGCTATTGATTAGAGGCAGGATAGTATTGTTACATGGTAGGAAATGAAAACATAGCTCTTTTTATTGTTGCTTTTCAATTATAATGCAACATTTTTCTCGTGCATTTTCCCCCTCCAAACCGTCCCATATATGACTTAAAACTTGAATTGGAGAGCATAAATTTTTGTTTATAGCCTTGACCTTTTTTCTAAATGTTTGTTTCTGTGTTCTGTTTAGAAGTTAATGTGATTTAGAATGACAGACTATGTTTTTAAAGACATCAGATTCTCATCCATGGCTTCACAGAATTTGACAATTTTCATCATTGAGATCAATATTGGCCTTCCCTATATCTAGTTTCCATACTAAAATTGTCTTGGGTTGAATTGCATCTGTGTTTTAGATCAAGAAAACATAGTAAAACGCCACCATGTAGAGTTATGTAAATTGGCAATCAGCTTTTAACCAGTAAAAGTTTTATTCTTGCATGAAGTAATTCAGAGCATATGATGCATGTGACATCTTGCTCTTGTGACTGACTGTTAAGATAGTTTTCAGAATTAGAAACTAGAATGAGGTTTGGAGAGATGGCTCAGAGGTTACAAACCCTGGCTGCTCTTGCAGAAGACCATGGTTCGATTCCCAGAACCTATATGGTCGCTCACAGAGGTCTATAATTCAGTTCCAGAGATTTGACATCCTCTCTATTTCCGAGGACACTAAGAATGCATATGGTACACAGACACACACTTTAAAAAAAAGCCATATACAGAAAATAAAATGAAACATAATAATAAAGAAACTTGGGTACAAACAATAAATACTCCATTGTTGAGCATTGGAGTACATTACACATAGCTATATTTATATTTTTACCATACTTATATTTTAAATTCAATAGATTAAAATGTAGCTGCCTTTCTTTGATCAGATAAAACCAACTATAGCTCCCAAGTGAGCATTAAACACCATATTGGTGGTCGGAACCTAAAGTAAAGGCATCGCCTTTAGTATAATGATATTGCCATGTATAGAGAACTAGATAGAGGAGACACAGACAGTAAGAGGACTGTAGACAAAGTTAATCCAGTTTGGCATTTTAAATAAAAGTAGAATTATTTGTTCATACCTAGTGTAGATGTGCTAAATATCCATCTTTCTATCTATACATCTCTATATATATCTATTCATCTATCTATCTATCTATCTATCTATCATCTAATTACCCATCACCCACCTGTCTGTCTATCTGTCTATCTACCTACCTATCTATCTCTCTATCTATCGTCGGGTTTCATTGATTAAAGTAGTAATATCCTCCCAAACTTTGTATGAATATGTCTCTGGGCTATATGACTTTTCTCATCTCAGGATTCATAGGTCAATGTTTTCATAAGTTACCTGTCAACTTTTCTTTCCTTGTGGAAGACAGTAAATGACAGTGAATTCTCCTCTAGCTTTAAATCTAGCTTCAGTGATGAGGAGCAGCTGAATTATTCCATGATAAAGTAGACCTTTCTTTTCTCCAGAAAGCATATGACCAGATAGAGCATTGAGAGCTAAAGAGGCAAGCTTGTCCTGGGAATGTTCCTTCCAGTCAGAACTCTTAGGCATGTTCTGTCTCCTGCATGCTTTGTCTGCTTTGTCAGCAGCCCAGCCCTCTTGATCTTTATCAGGCTACTGCTGCTGATGTCTAGATTGTATTTACCTTGGCCACCTTTAATAATCATAAATAAGAAAGACACCGGCCAAGAGTATAGCCAAGAATGCCTGCTTTGTCATTATAGGAGGTTACTACATCTCTGATGTATGATGAGGCAAGTCTTGGTCTTACCAAGCCATGTTCTCTATTTATTTATTTATTTTGTTTTATATGTATACTTTGTCTGAATGGATGTCTATGTACCATGTACATGCTAGGTGCCCGTGAAGACCAGAAAAGTGGGTCATATCCTCTGGAACTAGAGTTACAAATGGTTGTGAGTCTCCATGTGGATGCTGGGAATTGAAGTTTTGTGCTCTTTAAGATCACCCAGTGCTTTTAACCTCAGAGCCATGTCTCCAGCCCCAGGTTCTCTAGCTTCTGTTTTCCTAAACTCTTCCACTTTAAAATAATTTTCTGAAATATAAAGTGTTAAAAACTGTGTCAATTTTTCTTAAAGAATTTTTTTTTTCCAAATAGTGTTGTAAGGAGTCTTAGGTAGAAAGATGCTTCTGGTGCCCTGCAAGACAAAGGCAAGAGAAGCAAAAGAAGCAGACCGTTAGAAAGGAAAATGTGCAGCAAAGGCCTGTGTCTATGCAATAAAGATCTTTACAGTTCCTATTAGGAAAAAAAAGTCTTATGTTGACATTCTGAAAACCAATGGTCTATGCCATCTTAAACTTTTCCTGTACGAATCCAGATAATAAATATTTTATGTATGACCAACCCTATCATGTCAGTGACAACTACTCAGAACTGCTATCTGCCCTTCTGCTATTTTGGACTAAAAACAACTGTTCCAATACAATTATTACAAAAGAAAATAAGCTAGAAGCCAGCTAGATTTGGTTTACATGCCATGGTTGGTCAACTCCTGACCTAGGCCATTTAGTTTTCAGTTGTGGCTATGATGGGTAGTGCCCACTTCTGCATCCACTGTCTTATACCATACTCAGTAGGAGCTGCCATCTATTCATAGTTTTATGTATATCATTTATCTGTGCAAATCATTCGTTATTGCCTTGAAGTGATAGACAATGTAATGGGTGTTTATTGGCTGCTATTCAAAGGACATGTCGTTACAAGGAAAAATGTAGTTTTCTACATCACTTTAGGTAGTATATACCCAGGTTAATAAGGCTACCGTTCCCTGTGATAGCCATTCCAAGCCACTGCAACCTAGTGTCTTACTTACTCTCCTCTCTAATAGACATGACTCAATTGCCTAATTGAAATGTAGCATGGACTTAAACTGTCAATCATAGCAAGAAATTTGATTTTCTGTCAGACACATAATAAATGAAAGTTGTGGCTGGGGTGCAGCTCAGGTGGTTGTGTTTGCCCAGGACCTATGAGGCCCAGAGTTCTGTCTCCACATAAACTAGTCATGGTGACACCTAACTGTAATCGGTCTTAGAACTTGGTCTTAGAACTCGGTCTTAGAGGCTATGCCAGAAGTTCAGTGTCACCCACAGCTACATAGAGAACTTGAGGCCAACCTGGGCTTTATGAGACTATGTCAGAACAACAACATGCAAAAGGGAAGATGCAAAGAAATTTAAAATATAAAGAAATAGAAACATCTTATTTATACTGTTACATCCATCATATTACCCATATAAAATTGCTGAAATACTGTACTTCTTGTTTTATACCAAATCTTTGAATTTTGGTATATAGTTTATGTGCCAGATATTCTTCCCTTGATGTATATGGCTTGTGGTTTCTGGGAACATAAGATTTACAGGCTCAAATTTTAGTTTTTCTAGCTGATTCTTCCCCTTCTGTCACCTGGTAGCACCAGCGACCATTTTAAAGGTAACCTGTGAAATTAATTTCTTCTTCCTTTAATCAAACCACAGGTGTAGGCCACTTTTGAAGACTGGGGTTCTAATTCCTATTGCCCTTTAGTTCACCATAGCATGGGAGAAGGAATCACTTCCTCTACTTAGCGTGTTTTTCTTTTCTTCATTCCTGTCGTCTCCATTTGTATAGTCTTGTGTTTAAAAGATAGCAGATTGCAAGGAAACTCTAGGCTAGTGAGATGTCTCAGTTGGTAAAGGTAATTATCAAGAAGTTTGATAAACTGAGTTGGATACTAGAGACCCACACCTGGAAGGAGAGAACCAACTCTCACAAGATTACCTTAGACTTCCATATATATATATATTTTAGTATGTATACATATGTATGTATGTGCATTTACACACACACGTACACATTTAAAATAAAAGCTACAACTAATAAAATGTCAAAATCAAATTGCTAGACAGTCCACTATTCTCCATTTCCAACTCAACAAGGATTTCAGAGTCAGATTTAGCTTAACTCAGAAGCATTTGAGTCATACCTTCTCTCTCTGCAAGCAAAATCCTTTTCTGAATGAAGCCACGCAAAGCTGGTGACTTTTTAAGCCCCACTGCAGCAGTATACTCATTCTGCACCAGATGTAAGTAAGTACATTTCCCTGGCTATCTCCAGCTCTGCTAGACAAAATTACCAGGTATTTACATAAGAAAGGAAAGCATAGAAATTGCAACCATAAACACATTTGAATGATGAGTTTTTATGGGTGTATGAGAAGATAAAGTTGGGAAGTTGGGACCTAGTAGGACCACAAAGAAAAACCTGTTCAGTCATTGGACCACAAATTCTGAGCAACTCTGAGAATCTGATGCAAGAGGTGATTGATAACCGCTAGTAAAATCTGTGTAATTATAGATTTTGTAGCTATGACCAATCCTATAAGGGGATCAGCATGGGTATATCTTTGAGGTATATTCATAAACAAAACCTTGCTCAATCCTTCTGAAGCACAACGAAGCATTTTAAATAGTGATTGTTATAAAGGAGCTGTTTCTATTTCCCTCCTCAGTCTTTGTAGATTTGTGGATGCTTCCGTTTGTCCCTAAGTCAAGTGATGTCTACTTCTTTAAGGAGGCAGCTTGGCTGATGCCAGCGTAGGAGGGACAGCTTGCTTTTTATAGAGACAGAACACTTGAATTCAGTAAAATAGGAAAGCAAATTGGTCTTATTTACAGCCACATACTATAACAGCAGCAAGAACTAACCCTTAGCCATCACCTCCTGGGTAGCTAGCTACTGGTTGAAGTGCTTTATGAGAAACTCATTTCATTCTCATGATGTGTGAGGGGGATTGCTCTTTTCCTCATTAATGTTTGAGTCATTTGCCCAGGGCCATCCAGCTAATAAGTAGTGAAGCTGGGATTTCAGCTGAAGCTTTCTGGCTCCATGGTTTCTTCCCTTCATTTGTACACTAAGTAACTGTCAATGTGTATAAGGAATAGATGCTGGGAAAGTGTCTTAACAACTTAATTACTATTAAGCACATTACAAATTTGAAGGAGCACGAAGTCCTTAAGAAAATCCTTATGGAAAATGACATTTATCAGAGCACTGTACACTTAAAACTTAGTTCTAAAAGATAGCTATTTCAAAGCTCAAAATCTAGTGTTAAGCTGTTTTATAAATATATATGGAATAAATCAATAACGGATTGGAATATTATATAGCAGGATATATACTATAATACAAAGCTCAGAATTGAATCTTGGCCACAGACACACTCATCTTAGAGATGAGAATTTCAAGCATATGGAGATTCTCAGAAATCCTCAAATATGTTCTTTTTGGACTATTCTTGGCTCTCCTATCAAAGTAACTCCAAATTTTTTATTTTTGGTGTTGATCCTGCCTCTGACCCTCTGGGCTCTGATTTGCCTTTTAGTCTAAGAGTTTCCTGTGTTTGTATAGATGATGGACCAACAGGTTTCTGAATCTGTGCTGTGTAGGTACACAATATTAATGAGGTCTGCCCAGCAAAACCCTATGGCCACCTGATTTTTTGGACATTGTTTTCAGCAAACATGCTAGGATTTCTGCTCAGAACGTTGTTTTTTTGTTTTTTTTGTTTTTTTTTTTCTGATCTCTCTGGAATCTTATGTGAGCTAATGGCTTCCACCCACTTGAGATTTTTGCCCATCTTATTATATCTTTCTTCCAAGGAACAAAAATAGAACCCTTTTTTGACAGCATGGGAGACATTCTCTTGCTGTGGCTCTCCAAGAAAAAATATCCCCTAATCTAAGTAGACAAACCCTTGCTGGGAAAAAAAAAAAAGGACCAAATGCATGCATAAACTCCAAGGAAAGCATTCTTGTTTTGTGATGTCTTCCCTCATGGCAAGTGTTATTGACTTTGTGTACACTGATAGCAGTTAAGTTCATGGAAGGAATGAACAGCTATGAACAGCTGGATACACTGTCAAAACTGAGTGCTTTCAGCCTAATTTTTTCCCCCAAGCCCTGTGTCTAGAGAAAATTGGAGCTCTGTTAATTGACATTTTAAAGATGAGTGAGAAACATGGGTGAATGGAGTTGATTTCCTAAAAGAAGGACTGGGTCATAAGTTTGAAGTGGCGGTTCAAAAGCAGGAAATAAATTCACAATCATGTCGGGAACTTGGCCCTGTGTTTGCCGTTCTCATGTAGGGCTCACATGCAGTGAGATCAATGTACAATTGGTTTGTCTGTGAGCCTTATGGCATGGCGTTTGGCTTTTGTTTTATTTTATTTTTGACTCAGGATCAAACCTATTACACAACAAAGTCTCTCATCTTGAGAAATAATTACGAGTTGCTTCTTTGGGGTTACCAGGGACACATAAAGAAAGCAAAGGTCTTTGGTTGTTTGTTTTCAGCCTCAGATCAAATCAAACTGAGATATTATTTTGGCAGTTTGTGAAGCACAAATGTGATTTTCTTTATAGTGTTCTTTTATTTCTTAATTGACAGCACTGTCTCAATTATTATAAATAAACCCCTCAAGTCCATATGCGATAACACATCACTACTGAAGAAATGAGTACAGCCAATGACTTATTAATACACTTGTGAGCTCTAGGCAAACACCTTGCATAAATAAGAGTTTGAAACAAACATTAGTCACTGTTCTTATCTGTAGTTCATATTAAATGTTCCTTTCTGCATTGTCTGATAAGGGGCCTTTAAAGAATTAATTAATGGCATATCTAAAATTGAGCTTGCCTGGTTGTGGAGGTGTGCACCTTTAATATCAGTACTTGGGAAGCAATGCAGGCAGATATCTATGACTTGGATGCCATCCTGATCTACTTGGTGAGTTTTAGATTAGCCATAGCGAGAGACCCTGTTTCAAATTAATCAATCAACTTAATAATTAAACATTTTACTTGATCCTCTTAATGTTAGAAAGCTCCCATCTCTTCTAAGAGAAGTTACTTGTTTATTTTATAAAGTCCATTTATTGAAATGATTTCTCAAGTGATCTTTGTTTGTCTGCTGTATATACCACCATGGGTTTCATGGGTAGTAAAAACTTGACAGCCAAACTTGATATTTATACTCAATATGTGCTTGGATATGTAGATGGTTTCTGCCAATCTTAAACTCTGACAAGTAATGTTGTTATGTATAGGAGACATAATATAAATATTTTCCCAGTGCCTGGGACACAATGATTGGTCAAAGATAGTTATGGGTGTACACAGAGAACACTTTGTTTGTCCATTCATCTTCCAGTGGAAAGTTGAGTCTGCCTCTGACTATTATGAACAGTGCTCCTGTTACTGTGCTGTACAAGAATCTGTTGTAGCCTTTGCCTCCACTTGTATCTGGCATAACCTCCGCACCCCCACTTCGCCCCTGCCAGTAGAATCCTTGGATTCTATAATTATGAGATTTCTTTCTTAAGTTTCTTTGAGCTGACTTCACATTACTTCCTTCATTTTATTTTATTTTATTTATTTTTTTAATCTGTTTTATTTTTATTTTTAATTTTTTTTCAGCAAATCAAAAAAATTTAAAAAGCATTCAAACAGAATAAAATGAAAAGAAACAAACAAGCAAAATACCAAGGGTCAGATATACTTATACAAGAATTCTATAGAGCCTTCAAACAAGCAATACTTTTTGAGTTATGTTTAAAAAAATTCAGAACCACAATAAGCTCCTTCACAGAGCAAATAATATTGAAATAGTGAAATCAAGTGTAAACCCAACAAAAATATATAAATTATAGTCCAGTATCCCTCATGAGTATACATACAAAAATTCTCAATGAAGTAGTTGCAAACTGAATACAAGAGATATAAAAAAATAATATTCCATGAATAACTGAATAACTGTTTTTTTTAGAAGACCATACTCCATATACAGGCTGCATGTTTTGGGATAGCCCCCACTCCAGAAGTTTGAGACCTACATGAAAACCAAGCTGCACATTTACAACATATGTGCAGGGAGGCCTAGGTTCAGCCCATGGAGGTAGATCTGTGTAGACTAGGTATGCTCCACGGTTGGTGATTCAGTCTCTGAGAGCTCCAAGGGTTCAGGTTCGTTTACTCTGTTGATCTTCCTGTGCAGTTCCTATCTCCTTAGGGCCCACAATCCTTCCACCTATTCTTCTATAAGAGTCCTCAAGCTCCATCCACTGTTTGGCTCTGGATGTCTGTATCTGTCTCAGTCAGCTGCTGGTTAGAGCCTCTCAGAGGACAGCTTGCCCCTGTCCTCAGGCTGGAGGTTTAGATTCTGGGAGCTCTGGTTGAATCTTTTGATACTCATTCTAAAAAGGACAAAAGCACCCTCACTTTGGTCTTCCTCCTTCTTCTTGAGTTTCATGAGGTTTATGCGTTGCATCCTTCATTTTAACATTCCTACCAAACTCGATTAGATTCTCAGTTATCTACATCCTCCCCAGTAGTTGTTATAACATCCACTGGTGGTAGGTATAAGAGGATATTGCATCGAGGATTTTATTTGCCTTTCTTTGGTGGCCAGCACATCAAGCACATATTTTATGTGTTGTAGGCATTTATATATTTCACAGAGAGTCTGTGTTTCCTCATTTTAAGTCATTTTTGTTTTGAAGTTGTATTGCAGGTGGGTGTGGGTGTGTGTGTTCTGTATATGCCTTTTCTAGAGTATGAGATTTGCATGTGTTTTTTTCCCATTCTGCCTTTTTACTGTTGGCAGTATCCATTGATGCACAAAATATTTTAATCTTCACATTAATTTATTTTTATTGGTTCTTTATTTTTAATATTGAAAATATTAAAATACTTTATATTTTTAATATCAAAGTATTCCAAACCTGGCTTCCTATAAAAAATATGCATGTGCCTCCAGGTTAATGTGATCAATTCTAGCAACAATAGAAAAGGAGATGGCAAATAGTCTCAGAAAATAAAGGGAGAAGATGTAATCTTTATTAAACAGTTATAATTCACACACATAAAAGAATGAGAACATTTTAAAAAGTAGACATTCTAACAAAATGCCATGAAAAAAATTCACAGTGTGAGAATGTGTCACAGTCAGGCTGGGATTGTCCTTGGAACATGAAGTAAAACCCTTGGAAAATTCATCAATTCAATTTATTAAACATATAATACATTAGGAAAAAATATGATTTAAATAACATAAAAACTGCCAACAACAACAAAAAGTCTGAGACAATATCTCATGTATCTCAGGCCTTCTTAAAACTCCCTAAGTACCACCTTGAACTAGTGGACATTTCACCTTCTCCTCCCAAGTGCTGTACTTTTCCTTGTTTTGCTGTGCTGAGGATTGAACCCAGAGCCCTGTGCATACTAAACAGGCTCTTTATCAATTGAACTATTCACTTAGTACATGATTTTGTAATAAAGTATGAAATAACTAGGAGTAGCAGAGACCTTTAGTTTGATAAAGTGAAACTGAAAGGCTTACAGCTAGCATCACAGTAAGAAAGGGGACATGTTCTCCAGAAAGTGACATTGGAAGGATGCCGACTCTCTGCTTCTCCAAGAATATTTCTTTGAGATCACAGCTAATGCAATAAAAAATGTATGTTAAGTAAAAATACTGATTGGAAGAAGAACAGTAAAACTACTGTTATAGATGTTGTTTGCGGATGACATGTTTAAAGCATGTGTAAAACATAGGATCCAATAAGGTGAACAAGACTGTAGGATGTACTATTGGTATGTAAATAAAATGTACCTTACATAGTAGTCCAAAGAAGACAAATGATAAATTTTCATGTACAGTAGCATGATTAAACAAACATATCTAGAAATATCTTTAACAAAATGCATGGACAAACATTCACATGAAATAAAATATTGCCTACAGTTATTAAAATTATCTTATTATATAGAAAGTGATGCTGCATGTAGATTGGATTGTCAGTTACTTTTAGATTCATCCATAGAGTCAGTGTAATCCCAGCTGAAGCTCAGCCAGGGTTTTGTTGTTTGTACATTCTATGCATAAATTAGCTGTAAGATGCACAGTGCGCAATGTAGAAGGTGCTAGGATATCACAATAGCCTTGACAAGGAGCAGAGTTGGAGGGATTATACCATGTGCCTTCTAGACTTCTGAGGAAGTTGTGAGAACCAAAACCGTGACTCTTGACCAGAGAGAATCCAAAATAGACCTTTAGCTGTCAAGGAAGAAGGGATAATGTTTATAAATCATTGGAATACAGGTTCCTACCTTAAACCACTCCCAAAAGTTAATTTGAAATATGTTATAAACCTAAAAATAAAAGCTGACAGCTTTCAGAAAGAAACACAGGCGAAGATCCTTGCGGTTTTGGGGATAGCCAAAGGTTGTTACTCCACAGAGAGCATACTTCACAAATATTCATAAATTAGATATAATGACATTTGAAAACTTGAACTAATGAAGTCACTGCTAAGAAACCCACCAACTATATATTTGGTAAGGATTATGTTCATAATATGTGAATTATTTCTATTGCCCAATAGTAGGACAATGGCCCAATATAAAAAATGGGTAAAAACCTTAGTCAAATACTTTTCAATGGAAGATGCAGAAATGTCCGGTAAGCACACGAAGTGTACTTAAAAGTGCCCAAAGCCATCATCAATCATCAAGGATGCAGACTAAACTGTGAGTAGAGCCCCCCACTAAAAGGGCTATATGTGGAAAGTCTAACCCAGAGAGTATGGTAAAGCTGCAGAGTTTCTTACCTTTTTCATGCAGTTGTATGTTCACAGGACTACTGTAGTTGAGACTCCAGAAGTTTCTGCTAAACCTGATATGTATCTATTTTGAAACTGACAAGTTTACCTCATGTTACCTTCCAAAGAGAAATAAATGCCTATTGTGTGCATAGAAACTTGTTTGAGAATGCTCACAGCACTTTTACTTTAGATATCTCAAAGTAGAAATAGCCTTCAGTGTCCATCACAATAAGAGTAAATGAAATCTGGGCACACACACCCACATACAGACACCACACACACACACACACACACACACACACACACACACACCGCACACACAGAGCAGCAGCAGCATGTTACAGAACCTGGAACTCATGAAGTGGGATAGACTGGTTAGCCAGTAAGTTTTAGTTTCCCTTCTGTGTCTACCTCCCCAGTGCTGAAATTACAGATGTGTGCTCCTGCCAGTTTCTGTATAAACGCTGATGATCTGAACTGAACTCCTTATGTTTGCACAGTAGACACGTTTACAGACTGCCTATCTCTGCACTCTATGCATCAGGAATTTTAAATGCAAAACTAACCACATTTTGACAATGTAAGCCTGCGTCTGTATCAATACTTTTTATCTTGCACATTCAAGGGGAAATGCGTGAGTTTGGTTAATGATGTAGAGTCTTGTAAGCCAACGCAGGGCTGGCTTAGTGAGCAGAGTAGTTGGGTGAGAATGTAGGGTTTGGATGTTCATAGCCTGGCATTCTAGTCTATCATGGTCAGGCCTTCACTGGTCATGTGACTTTGTACAGCTCCCCTAACTTTCAATTGTCATCCTTGGATCTTGCCTTCCCCTTTAGCATGAGGACTAATATGAGGCGAATATCAATACTGAAGCCCAAAAGATGATCAAATGCTCCCTTTTCAGTTTCTTGGGAGAAAAGCTTTGTTTAAGGTGACAGATCTCTGTAGAGATGAAGTCAAGCCTTGCCACAAAGAACTCTTCAATCTATGTACAAGTTCAAACCTGCTGTGCTGTACTTGCCTTTTGGAGCCCAGGTTTTTATTTAGTGTGTTGTTCATGTTCAATCCACTGTCTTCGAATTTCGTAATTCAACTTTTCTTCACAGTTGTATAAAATTCCATTTTTAAATGTGCATTTTCACTATCCATTTGTCTCTTGATTGCCATCTAGGATGAGTTCGTTTCTTTGCAGTTATGAGAGAGAGAGTGTGGGTACATGTCTAGAAATGAGATATGGCTCATGAGAGTGTGATAGTTACTGTTGGTTGTCAGTTTGACTGGATCTAAAATCTGCTGAGAGACTCACCTCTGATGCATCTGTCAAAGTTTTTCTTGAAGAGATTAGCCAAGCTGGGAAAGCCTTCCCCAGGGTAGGAGGCACCCTCCCCAGATACCTGGAGGTCCAAGAGGAGACCTACTGCTTTATGTCTACTCAACTTCACCCCTCGCTGGTGAGTGCATCTGTCTTCTTGCTGCTGTGACTGCTGCCGCCAGCATTGCTCCCCTCGCTGCCACTGCTGACACCATCTTTCACTGACTCCTATGAGAAGCTAGATACTTTCCCTTTCCATCATGAAGACCAGTTCCTCTGTCAGAATCCTCCAAGATGTCAGTGACAGGTTGAGACTGGAATATGGAAAGAAGAAAGCACTCAAGTGCGCATGCACACACACACACACACACAATTTAAAAATATGATAAATCTTTATATTAAAAAGTGTACTGTATTAGAGAAATTAATGTTTTCCCATTCTTGCTGCCTATGTGATAGCTTGCATCATCTCTCCTTTATTATTTCAGCTTCCTTTGACTGTGTAGTTGATCTTTGTAGATAACTTTAATTTTATCTGTCATTGGTTACTACATTTTAATACTCTCTTCCTCCTATGCTGAGTTTAATTTTTTCATTCTTTTCACTTTTTATGATAGACTCTTAGGTCCTTGGTTATTATAGTATGGATATAAAGTAGCCTCCATGGGCTCATGTGCTTGAACACTTGGTCCCCAGAGGGTGGTGCTATTTGAGAGAGACCTTCAAGGGTGGTGTCTAACTACTACAAATACATACATTAGAAGTCCCACTAGATAGTAAATGTATATGTTATAAATGTGATTTCATTAACATCTTCTCATTTCATTGCTTGTCCTTTGTTCCTGAAGATGTGTGATTCCCATTGACCTTGTGATCTTCAGCGTGGGGAAACCCCCCAAGAGCAATCTTATAGACTGTGTCTTTGGAATGCATTCTCTTACTTTTTCTTTACCAGAAAGCACATGTATTTCAGCTGCAGTCCTGCAGGGTATTTTCAGTAGGGATAAAATTCTGCATGGATACTTTTCTGCTTTTATCCCTGATACCCTTAAGTCTCCATTCAAACACTTGAATATTTTGACGTACTGCTTTGTGTATAATGGGCCAGATCCTTCTTTCTATTAGTTTTCCCCCTGTATCTGGTTTTTTGTTTGTTTGTTTGTTTTTAGGTGTTTTTCTTCCAGTTTTCTGATAAAATTAGAGGCAAGTTCTCCACTATTCTAGAATTCTGGGCTTCTTAAACCTGTAAATCTATTTTTGGCCAAATTTGGAAATGTGTTAGGCATTATTGAGAAATTTGTTTCTCTCTCAAGTTCTTTTTTTCTCATAATCCAGTTATATCCTGAAGACCTTTTGAGATTGTTCTGAGGTCTGTGTCTGTGAATGTCTCTTTGCCTTCACTTGGACCATTTTTTCTTTGGCTCATACAATACCCAGTAATCTATTTGTAATTTTTCTCCACTCTTTTCATATACCCACTGAGCTTTTGATTTACCCGCTGAGTTTTACATTTCTACTCTTGTATTTTTGGTTCCCAGAAATTTCTTACAGGTTAATATCTAGTGAAGACTTGCGTGTTTTCACTGACCATGATTTTTGTTTATTCATGGAACATAGCTCTTTAGAATTCTTTGGCAGCTCAACCATCAGGTCATATTATGGCTTTTTCTTGAAAATTAGTATTTTCCTATACCTTTGTATACTAAGTGATTTTAGATGTTTTATTGGTCCTGTGAATATTGTGTTATACGGAGCTTATAGAGAGATTCCTATTATACTATTCTGGAAAATGCCCCCTCCCACACACACTTTTTCTTTAGAAGTCAAACCATTTCGCTTTATGCTGCTCAGTATCAGTTTATGGCTCTCTGACCTTGCTATCCAGGATAGGCTGGATTGCACGTGTGCAAATTTGGGAACAACCACACACACACACACACACACACATATGGCTAGAATCTCTGTTCACCTCCCAACACTTTGGGGACTGGTTGACACACCCCTAGTTGAGGAATCCATCTGATACATATGAGACTCATTCATCCTATAATTTCCTGAGATTCTTCTGAAATCTTGGTTCATTGGTTCCTTCTAAGCTCCTCTTGGTGGTTCTCTAGGTTTCTTTGTAGTTTCTTGGCATCTCCAGGTGCCTCACCACTTTGCCTAAGAAAAAAAATGTGAACTAAAATGTGAACATGTGGGGACACTGGAGAGATGGCTCAGTGGTTAAGAGCGCCAGCTGCTCTTCCAGAGCACCTGGCTTCTGTTCTTTGCATCCACATGGCAGCTCATAACTGTTCATAACTCCAGCTTCAGGGGATCCAACACTGTTACACAGATCTACATGCCAGCAAAACACCATTGCACATAAAACAGAAATGAATAAATCATAAAAATTGTTTAAACAAAAAGAAAAAGTGAAGCAGGAAACACATTGCTACGTGTGTCTCTTTTCCTCAAGTTTGACTCCTCTGTCATCTACCTGTCCCTGTGATACCTCTGGTAGTTTTTTTCCACAGCCATACAGATACCTCTTTTTATTAATTCATTTTTGTCTTTAATATCTTTTATTTATTCTTTGACAATTTCATTTACATATGCACTGTATCTTGATCATACCCACCCACAGCTCCCCTCTCCCACTCCTCTGGTCCCCCCACCCCTTTAGTCCTGTCTTTTTAAAATTAATGCAATACACTGAGTCCAGTTGATGTTCCTTGCAGGACTGTTGTGTGATCTTGTTGGCTTTCTCTTGTGTTTTATAAAGAACTATAACTGAGGGTTGTGAGTTCAATAGCCATGCCATGTCTGGAGGACACCATTTCATAATTCTCTCCTTTGTCTACCTCTTCACATTCTTTTCAATCCTCTGTTTTTTGATGTCTGTAGAGCCTTGGGAGGAGATTGAGAACAGCACTGACCTATAGATAGAAACATTTTTACAGGATAGATTATCAACATATCCTTTTATCAAAACTAGTATGTTTTGCTAGTATGTTTGCTAGTATGTTTTCCTGTAGAGCCCAGAGACATGGCTCGGTTTGCAGTGTCAGGCATGGATTCCCTCCTCTGGAGGAGGCTTCCAATCCAGTAGGTAGTATTTACCCTCATAACCTTCATGCTACCATTGAACCAGTGGTACATCTTGCCTGGCAAGCATTCGGAATTCACTGCTGGGTAGCACCATAGTTCACTCTCTCCTCCTGTGGCCTGCCTAGTACCTTCTGGTGCTATGAAAACACACAAAAACCCTTTCCTTAGAGCTTTCCTTTCTGATCTTTGTGAGACTTGAACCACAGGAAGCTTCCTCTACCACAGTTGAGCTGTTGTCATTCTGAGCTATAAGAAAATTGCCTACACGTCAAGGTGTACATTTTCCAAAGTTAGCCAGGTCATTGTGACAGAGGGAGTTTTCTCACATGAGCAGATTACATAGAGAAGGGCAAAAGTTATTGTAAATCATTTCCATTTTACACACATATCACATGCACAGAGTTAAAGAAATATTTGCGGAAATGTTTTACTTTAGGATTTATATTCTGATTACACTTCTCACTATTTCAAAGGCTTCGACTATGCTGGTGTGTCCTCCTTCCTTCTGAATACTATTTGTCTTTACAGTTCTCAGCATTGAACCCAGGGCTTTTCTAATGCTAGCTAAGCTCTCTTGCTCATTCCTCTAGGTCTACAATTCTGGCCCTCCACTTAATAAGAAAATAAAAGCTGATTTTACATGAAATACTGGAAGCCATCAGAATCAAGCTGTACATTGAAAAAACTGATATTGTTGCAAAGTTTAGCTAGTCCTTGGAAATTGTGGTGATTCAAATATGTTTTGCTTGGGGAAAAACTAACTTTTTAAATAGTGACAGTATTACTGTTTACTAATAACACGTTTAGTCACTGACAGCTTCTTTGTGCAACTGCGTTAATATAAAGATAAGATAGCAAAGTCCTTCCAAACTATTTCTGAAGGATGTGAGTCTTGAAAGTGGGGTAGTACCTCTCTTCCTTCAGAATAATCGGGCTGGTGTTAGCTTAGCCTTTCTGTGTTTGGGGAGAGGTAGTGACCCATAGCTTCTCAAGGAAGTGAAGAGTGGGGGTGGCACGGTCATTCGACGTAACAATGAAGTTAAATTGTTCTTTAAGAAATGAAGGATGCATGCTGTGAGATAAAGACTGAGATTGAGAGTTCCCATAGACTTCAGATACCCTCTGACCTTGAACTTGATTAAGTTGCTTAAATATGGCTTAGATAAGGAGCACATTACAGCTCTGATGAAAGAATTGCCTCATGGGTACTTTCCAAACTCTGATTATTCTTGTTTGACCCTTGAAATTATGGGTACAAAAATAGTGATTTTCTGAAATCACTTGTAAAATGTTGCCCCGCTTTGTTAGATAATTTTGTTACACAGTTACGAGTTTAAAAAGAAAAAAAAAAAAAAAAACCCTGATCAGTTCTATCACAGCACGCTCAATGTGTTATCGTTTTGGGATCAACGTAAAAACTGCATTTGGAGAAATGTACAAATCTTACAACTTAGGGGTTATCTCATATGTATGTATTTTTTCACAGCTGTAGCCCAATTCAAGATGTAAAACAATTTCCATTGTCCTCGAAAGGCCTCCTTTCCTTTCTTTTCTGTTCACTGACCTTCATCTCCCAGAGCTAGCTTGCTCTGATTGGCAAGTCAAGTAGCCTGCTCTCGAAGTTCATATGCATGGACTCACTCGGAGTGCTCTTGCTGTAGCATCTTTTGCTAGATATATCTCTATGTGCCGGAGATGTTTTTCTTCCCATCACTGGGGAGTGCTCAGTTGAATCAATAGGATTTGTCGTTCTTCTAAATGCGGAAAAGCCATACTTGTTTGTCTCACATAAACTGTAATGAACAATTAAAAGCTTTAAATGTATTAAATATAAGAAAATGAAAACACACCTCAAATGCAAACTCTGTGCATTTTATGAACTATTTGAGGCAATCATTTTAACTACAGGCCCAGTCTAAGGCTTCCAGGTCCTTTCTTCTCCTGACTGTTCACATAAATGTTCCCATGAACTGAATCACCATAAAGACAAAGCCCATCTGTGTCTTCCTCTTTCTCTCTCCAACATCCAGCATTTTCCTGGTCCAATAGTATAGATTGTATGTTGAATGTACCAAGTATCTGCATTTTTGTCTTGGGTATGGATGTGCCTAGTGAAAAGTTGTTGTTTGTTTGTTTTTCCTTTGCTATGGGAACAAAACACATGCTTTGCTTTAGCTGAAAAGTTTGCAGTTCCCTTGATATCATAAGGCTTTTGTTTAATACATGAGCTGACTTATCCCAATGTCCTGTTTATATAGAATAAGATCATGGTGAAAACGTACACCATCAGAAACTTACAAAGGATTTCTGTTTTATTCATTTAATAACATTGTTCAAATTCACTGACGTGTCATTGAGAAAAACAACTTTGAGTGAGGATAATATCCACATGCTCACACACTCACTCTTACATCATCGTCTTTGAGTAGACAGTACGTGCTCAGTGCCTGGAAGACAAACGGTCGATTTTCATGGGAGGCAAAAGAGGCGATATCTGTTTTATACAATTAAAAGGCCTTGGATTTGTGTATAATTTTCATTACTCCTGGGATTTCTGTGTTGAACCAAAGGTCATTATTCTAATCACCTCAGACTGTCTTTCCCCCCCTAATAGATCTTTGCAAAGCCCATCTGTCTGCAGCTTGTGGTATAACCTTTCTTGATAGGGGCAGGATGGCAGATGGACAGCAGATGGGAGTTTTGCCCTGTTTTGTGGTTCAGAGCTTGGCCCAGGCATGAGCTGTCAGGGTCTGTCAGTTTGTCCTCTCAGCTTGTGGGCTTCATCGCTGCATTTGGCATTTAAGCCGCCGCCTGAATTAATGCGGAGCTGGGCCAGTTATTGACCATTGTGAGTAGTTAATGGTGATGGCTCTCCATTTATGTAGAGGCACCTAGTGAGTCTAAAAAAGAACTTGGTGGGAAACGTTCTTGCTACTTCATTGTGTGCTGGATCTTCAGGAGCCCAGAGTCAGTTGTTCACCAACATCATAGCTGCATAATTAGGGAAATACCACAGTCACATGGGTACTTTCCTTTCCTCCAGTGTAACTCACTCTCTTCAGAGTTTTGTACATAGATCATGTGGGAAAGCAAAATAGACGTGCGGCCAGACAGTGGTAGGATGTGTATTCTTGTTTAAGCTTTTGAACATTTTCATATTCTGGAATTCTGAAATGTATTACACAATTAAATGGACTATTGATGATGTCTTGGCTATAGCAAATGCAACTGCTATGTGACCACAGTTTTAAAGGGTAGTTCCTGGGATAATTAGTATTTCTTGAATGGGAAAGAGTGTCTGTCAAAAATATTACTTCGCTTTTGCTGCACAGCTTTTAAAATTTATTTATTTTATATGTGCACTTCAATTTTCTGCTTGGCAGGTGACACTTCATTGCAGATAGAATCCAGATTGCAGTAAACAGATGCGTCTGGAGAATCTCTGTAATGGAGGGTAAGCGCCGCCAGTGACCGTGAATAAAAGGCAATCAGGGGTCAGGATTGAAGCTGGGATTTTGTTATTTTGGTTTGTTCATTTTCTTTCACTTTGAGGTTTGGTGTGTTTATATTTGATACTCAGTGGTGCTACATCTCACTTTTGACTAAGAACTAAGAAGAGTTTATGTAAACATTGTGTAACTACAAATGTCTAAAGGAATATCCCAAAATGGTCAAATCACTGAGATGCCAGTCATCACTCATTTACCATGCCATTGAATTCAGCTGAAGTACTGAACTCTGGTATTTAATCGAACTTATGCTGTTTCAACATGTAGATTTTCTTAGTCTAGGGTTGTCAGGTTGCTTTTTAAAATATGTAACTAATTACAATGCACCAAATGATATGCGTAGCACTGGTCATTATATCCAAATGCATTATATTTGTATTTCATTGCATAGATGTTATATATATATATATAACACACACACACACACACACACACACACACACACATATACACACACACAATATTATAGATAGATTTTTCTCTATATAGAATTTAAAGATTATGTATAAATATATATATCATAAGGTCATATATGTAATAAATATGTTATATATTATATAAATAAATATGATAAATATTACATATATATCACATATATATGAGACCTTTGCATTCTAGACTATAAATAAGTCTTGAAGATAGTTTACCTAGACTCTGAGTAACTTCTAAACCACCTAATGGGTTCCCACCTATCCCACACTTCATCGTGCTATATTTTTTAATCTGTGTTTCAGTTTTTCTTCATAAGTGAAAAAATTTACATTTTGAATTGTGCTTGCATTCACAAATGAGATAATGTGTGTACATTTGTCTTATTTTAGTTTTAACTCTTCAATTGTATACTGCCTTAGAAATTTGACAGGTATCCAAATCTCCCCCTCTCCCTTCTATTCTCAGTCTTGATACCATACCTGTGGCTTCCTTGAAACCAACTTATCTATCCTTTCTTTTAAAGGCATCTTACAAAGGGAAAGGAACTTGTTAATGGTATGTGCACAAGAGCCTAAAGTGCTGTGCCCCACCCCTAATAGCTGTCAACATGGGTCCTGCTAACATAATTTCAACTTGTGATGTGCCGAGGACCTAGTCAAGTATATTCTTTGATGGCTTGGATAATAGTCTCTTGATGCTGTCTCCCTGTGATTGCTGAAGCACTCCAGACCCAGTTAGCTAACTCCCCTTAGCCATGGGGTGAAGGGATATGGTGAGCTTAAGGTTTGATGCAGCACCCATGACCTTACAGTAAGAGAGAATCTCTGCTTTGCTGCACATTGTCTTTTTTGCTCAGTCTTGTTCTTCAGCCTCTTTTGGAGGCTGCTCTTCAAAGAAAGATTAGAAACTATAGCCTCTTCCACAGAAATCATAAATGATCTTACATTGAACATTCTCCATAAACAGCTAATGTTTCGAATTTAATCATCCTCAGGATTATAGTCCGCTTATGGACTACAAAGCACTTAATCTCATGTTTTAGCTCTTAGGGTTTTTTAAATTCCTCATTAGGAAAGTGGTGAAGAAATCCAAGTCATGGAGGAAATGAATCAAAGCTCAGCACACAGGGGTTTCAACTACTGCCTTATATTCCTAGTAGCTACTACTGGACTCAAAAATGCAAACTGAGAACCGGGATGGCTTCAAGAAGTTTACAGTCTGAAAAATAATCATTATTTATCAATTCATTATTTCATTTTTTTGGTGGTTGGTGGTGGTGTTGGCTGTAATAGTGTAGTCTGTCTCTCTCTCTCTCTCTTTCCCTTCCCTCTTTCTGTGTGAGTGTGTACGTGTGCACGCACATGCTCATGCATGCCCATGCACTGTCTCACATGCTTGGAGACCAAATGGCCCATTGGTTTAGAACACTGTTGGCTCTTGCAGAAGATCTGGGTTGGAATCGCAGACCTCAAAGGGCAGCATATGACTGCAGTTTCAGGGGATCCAATGACTTCTTCTGGACTAGCTCACTGATTACATGAGATGCATACAGGTACAAACAGACAAGACTCATACATATGTAAAATGTTTTGTTTTGTTTTTTAATCTTTTCAAAAAAAATTGTAGTAAACTTGGGGGCACATGACTTCTTGTGCCTATAAGAGGGAGGAGGTTTTAAAAAAGGATCCAGAAGCCTACATCACAGGTAGTTAATGTGGGCAAGAGCTGCTGCTTCTGGGTGGTGATGATGGCCCTGCCCTGACCTAGCAGGACCACATGTCCAAGCACTCTGCTATGGAGGCTTGTACCAGAGTGTTGCCAAACTGATAAAGCCTATGCCTGGATGGACAAGAGGAAGTCGGAGGAAAACCCCATGATGCAAACAAAAGCATGTTGGCTTCACTCAACCCAGGCAGGATGTGCATTCAAAGGAGACACCTGCACTCCAGTGTTTATTATGGTCCCGTTTGCAATAGCTGTGAAATTAAATCAGTCTGGATGTTCATTGATAGACTAATGGGTTAGACACAAAAACCATGGTATGTATATACAATGGAATTTTTAACACATGAAAAAAATGACTTTTGCAGAGATGAATATAATGAGAGATGGTTGTGTGAAATAAAATAAACTAGACTCTGACACACAATTGTGTGTGTGTGTGTTGAGAAGGAGAAATCTTAACTAGAGAGGGGACCTGTAACTTTTTTTCAGACACTAATTTTTAATGATGGTTCTTAGGTGCTTTAACCTCCCTTTTAGGCCATCACCCACAAGAAGTAGCGGGGAAGAAAGGATATGGAGGGGTGTGGACCTGTTCAGGAAAGTTTTTGGAGCCACTACCATCTGTGTTGTCTAGAAATAGACATTTCAGTTCACAGGTTAGCAGGCAGCTCAGTCCACTCACAAACACTTCACAGATACACCAGCAGTTCAGTTCGGTAGAATTGGGTTAGAAATAGCAGTGACAGGACCTAGCAGAGATAGCCAGGCCTCAGCATTGGCTTCAGTGAGCAGGAATGACCAACAGGAACACCAAGAAAAGTTCTCAGCTGTGCCTCTCTCAGCAAAATGTAGAACAGTGAAGATGCGAAATCCACAAGCATTGCACAGCTAGCTGGCTCTATGAAACCTCAGCCTCTGTCACTGTCCATTGAGTTCTATTTATCTCTCTCCAAACATCACATGTCCTCCATGTGTCTTGCCACAGCACAAGTCTTGCCTCAGCTGACATCACTCTGCCAATCAGCCGGAGTCCTTGGAAGTGGAAACAAACTGCAGTACACCACAAGAAGATTTTAGTGCATTTCTCTCTGTGGAGTCCTGACAAATGCAGCTCAACTGCACAATGTAAGGTGGACCAATACATGTATTTCGTTAGCAAAGAATCCTTCATCATGTGTCCTTTCACA
Organism: Mastomys natalensis; assembly: GCA_021653895.1. Classification (NCBI taxonomy): domain Eukaryota; kingdom Metazoa; phylum Chordata; class Mammalia; order Rodentia; family Muridae; genus Mastomys; species Mastomys natalensis. The sequence goes on along the minus strand of JAJTUV010001582.1, from coordinate 241,412 downwards.
TGAACATCCTCTCTCCTGTGTTTGCTTCAGCGAAATGTTCTTTCAGGAGTCTTTCCTTAGCCTTTCACACCTGTATCTATTTTCATGAAACATTTCTTCACATGTTTGCCCCAGGAAAACACCATCCAACTGACTTTCCAAAGAACCCTTAATTTCCACTTCAGGGACCAGTAAGGGTAGTGGAATATGCCTGCCATACAAGCAGAAAGGGAGAGGGTATCACAAAGAGAATGGAAGAAGACACTGGGGATGCCAAATAGGATGTCAGAAACAGATTCCATGACAAAATCTATTGCTTTGTCTCCCTCCCAACTTATATATCTTTTTTTTTTTTTTTTTTTAAAGAATAAGGGCAAATGTGGTGTTGTGTGCCTGTAATTTTATCACTGGGGAGGCTCTGGAAGGGAAATTTTTACTTCAAGGTCAGCCTGGGCTACATGACAAGATCTGTGTCAAAAAAGCGTTCCTTTCCTGTATGTGTGTGCAAGGAAGGAAGAACTGTGGAGGAAAAGAAGTACTGTTCCTTGCTCTGTGGGTAGAAGCTTTAACCACACCAGGAGGAACAAGAAACTTTGGTTTGTGTTTCTTCAGGGTACTGGTATAAACTTCTACATCTGGAACAAACTATAAAGAATTCCTCTATCGTAGAAAAGGGATGGGACTAAATCTTGGGCCAAGATGTATAGGTGGAGTTAGAGCAGAATCCATGACAGGGTCCCATTTTTAAGACCTCAAACTCATCATGTGCCCAGTAAATCAACATAGGAGAGAGTTCTGTCCTTAATTCCATTCCCAAGGAGACAAGTGACCATCACTAGTGTGATTCCCAGTTTTCAGACTGGAGACTAAGTACAGAGACATGAAAGCACTGGTCCTAAGTCTCACGTGAAGCCAGTGAATGGAAAACCGGAGTTTTGTGCCCAGCTAGTCTGTTGGCAGAATCCTTCTAACATAATGTAATACACCAGGGGCAGGAGAGTGAGCATGTTGAAAGGACTGATGCAAAGCAGAAGAGGGGGCTCTTCCGATATTGATGAAAATGCCTATGGGAGTATGTGGTTTTAGAAAAAAGGGTCACGCAATTAAGATCACATTTAACACAGTTGTTAAAACAACTAGATTTAGAACATTATCTGTGACTTTAGTAGTCAGCAAATCCACTAGAATTGTGAAGATTGAAGCCTAAATTCATTGGATACAGGGATACAAAAATGAGTGTAAAGAAGATGCATTAGTAAGAAATTTTCCCTTTCCTGTAAGTGTTGGAGTACAAAGGGAATTGGCGCATCTGTAGGAATGTTATAAAGTTGAGAAATGACATGTGTGTGCATGCAGTATATATATGTGTGCTTGTTCAAGTGCATGCATGCTTATGTGTGTATATGTCTGTCTTGAGTCAAAGGTTGATGGCTGACATCTTCCTTGACCACTCTCCACCTTCTTTTTGAGGTAGCCTCTCTGACTGTATCTGGAGTTCACTCCTCCAGCCTTGCTGACTACCCAGTGAGCCTCAGGTATCTGCCCAACTGTGCTTCCTAAATAATGGGAAAACAGATAGGTGTTATACTTTATGTCTCACTTTTTCTTTTCTTTTTGTTTAAAAGACACGATCTAGTTGTTTTTTAATTATTTGTGTGTGCATGTGTGGTGAGGTATATACATGTGAATGTAGATGACTGTGGAGGCTAGAGGTGCTGGCTTCTCAGGAGTTGGAATTATAGGCACTGTGACCTGCCCAACTATATGTAGGTCCTCTGCCAGAGCAGTACATGCTTTAACCATTGAACATCGCTCCAGGTCTCTGGTGCCTGGCTTTCAACACAGATGCTGGCAAGCCGAACATAGAGCCTCATACATGTGCAGCAAGCATTCTACAATCATCTGAGCTCCAGGGGTGTGTTATAAGGATAAGGTAGTTTATTTATAAGACATGATGAAAAGTCTAGTAGGATGAGAAATGTTCTTCATTATTAAAAAGCAAAACAAATAAAGAAGATGGCCTAAGGAAGCTTGTCAGTGTATCTCTGATGTGCTTTATGGAAGTTTTCTGAAAGTACAATATTTGTGTCTTATTAGTTGCTCATGGTACTTTAACAGATACACAACTTACTCCTTTCTAGTATGTGGGTTAAAACATACTATATTTACAAATGCATTATTAATCTCACATTCTGAGTATAGATTTTTTTTTTTTTTGTGACTATGCCAGCTAGGAAAAAGTTGCTTCCTGTTTGTGGATGTGTGTTGATACACATGTGTCAGAAGATAGCTATTTGGTGATGCTGCAAGAAGCAACTGTCACTCTAATGTAAAACCTGTAGCAGGCACAGCTCAATCAGCCCATCTTAACTTGACAGAACCGAAAATGTCTTGAAAAAGAGGGTCTAAAGAACTAGGTTGAAACTCTAGCCAGCGAGTGTTTCTGGCTTCCTCCTGACATCTCCAGATCTATTATATGGTCTGACAGAAAGTGAGGGGCATGTGAATATCTGAGTCTGTATCAACATTGCCTCAGGTAGTAGATGCTTCCAGACAGCAAATGTGTGGAGAGAATATATTTAATAATACATGCATTTATCTAAGTTACAGTCAACATCTTACCATGTTTGGTGTCCAGAAGACACAGTCAGATCTCCTAGAGCTGAAGTTACAGCTAGGTGTGACTTCCCTGATGTTGGAACTTGGAACTTGAGTTCTTTGGATGAGTATCAGGCACTTCTAACCTCTCACCATCTTTCCAGTCTTTCCCTGCTGAAAGCCATTGAGGCATCCTGTCTTTCCTCAAATCTCAGCATCCCCAAGTGTGTGTGAGATTGTCTCCACAGGCCCACTTCCATTCAATCCATCTTATGTTAGATTTCCTCCATCATTAATGATAAGTCTATAATAGATGTCCTTTATGTTTTTAGGTTGCATTTGTGGTTTGTACGTATGCATGCTATGGTGTATGTGGCGAGGCCAGAAGACAATTTGCAGGAGTTGGTTCTTTCCTTCCACCATGTGCATTCTGGGGACCAGCCGTAGATCATTAGACTTGGTGGTAAGCACCTTTGCTTGCTAAGCCACTTCTGCAGCTCCCATGTGTTATTTTTTTTTTTAACTTGTGTAGGTTTTAATTCTAAGTGAATTATTCACATTTGTTTATATCTGTATGTCAAATACTAATATCTACTGGAAAAGTGATGGTTTCATTTGGAAATTGAATTGTCATTTGGAACTGTGGGTTGGCAGTCATACTGGGTCAATGAAAGAACTTGGCCATGTTCACTGGCCATACTTGGCCTCATTTTTGCCATGTGTTTGCCAGATGCAGAAGCCTGTTCATTGCCAGAAGGCACGGACTCGCGGAGGAAAGGCGTGGAACTTGTACTGTTGAACACACTGCATGTCTCTCCTCTGATATTTTGGCTACAGAAGTTTCCTTGTAGGTGTCAGGGTAGGAATGAGAGAGAATGGAGCCTCCCTTTGACCTCTTTTGGGAACAGAAGGAGTGTGAGTGAGGGTGTGTAAATGTGTTTGTGTTTGTGTATATGCATATGTATTTGTGTGTGCACATGTGAAGGCCAGGGTTCACCTGAACTTTCCTTTCTTTGTTCTCCACTTTGTGTTTTCAAGATGAGGTCTCACTGAACTTAGAGTTCATCACCTCAGTGAGGCTGACTGGCCAGAAGGTGCCACAGATCTGCCTTTGTCTCCATCCCTTCTTTTCCTCAGTCCTGGAGTTATAGGCACATGCTGCTGTAGCTGAGTTTTATGTACGTGTTGGGGATCTGAATGCAGGTTCTCATGCTTGTACAGAAGGCATTTTACCACCTGAGCCATCTCCCCAGCCCCACAGAATTTTATAGAATGCCTCCTTTAAAGCACACTAGAGAACATGGCTGCAAACAAAGGAAGATTAAAAATGTGATCTCTACTGTGAAAAACAGTTTTGAGTGTGAGCAGCTGAACCAATGAGTTGGATAACACACACACAGTCTTTGTTAAGGGCTTCTGAATGACCCAGGAAAGTTATCACTCAAAATGGAGAACCATGGAAGTGTCTGTGTTTGTATCAAGATAGACTCGTATGCAAAGGGTTCCAGAATTTTTGACAAATCACACAGTTAAGGGTCATATATTTATAGCTGATCCAAACCCCAAGATGAATAGAGATGTCAAAACCTTGAGCATATTGTATGTTTACACATGAATAAGCAAGATGGCAGACATTGTTTTCAAGTAGACTTTTTATTTTTTTAGCATTTGCATGTTTTTGGTTCAGCTTGTAATTTCCATATAACATTTTTTTCATGTTTACATTAGCATGTAATTAGCATATATATAATTCCATGGTGGGTTATATAAATGCCTATGCTCCCCAAGAGGAAAAATGTCTGTGGGTTTTTATTTCCTTTACTAAAATATTTCTAAACTATGTTGGTATTGGGGGAATAATTGTATTTTTCTTTTTAATTAGAATTAATAGTTTAAGTGATACAGCAGCCTAGAAGTTCGACTTCTAAATTAAAGAACTTCATGTTTCAGGAAAGGTATTTAGTTTTGGAATTTGTAGGGATAGACTTGAAATATTAATGTTAATTTTCCCTTTACAACATTTGGTATTTTAAGTACTGTAGTTACTCTTTAGCTAGAGTCTTGTATTTGAGAAAAATATTTTAATGAAGTTTACCAATTTTACTTTTTAATTCTGTGTGTATATGAGAGAGTATGTGTGTGTGTGTTGAATAAAAAAGAGAAATATCATTTCAGTAGATACCCCACCTTTCACCTAATAGGGTGAAGACAGTAAATGAAGGTGTGTGTGTGTGTGTGTGTGTGTGTGTATTTACGATGGCCTTTAGAGCACACACATCACATGGCCTTTGCAATTCATTTTTGGATATTTCATTTTAGTAGATCATTAATGCTATAAATGAATTCTGATGCAAGGAATACATGGTTTTTCCCCCCACACCAATTGTTTTATTAAATATTGAACAGGGTGGGCTGGCATTGCTTGTTATAACAGAATATTTGAAGTATAAATGTTAGTTGAACAATTCGAGCATTGAATGAGAAAGTATACTGTGGTGGGAGTGGTGTCTCTTGCTTTATCTTCATGTGTGGATGTACATTTGAGTACGCTCAGGTAATTCACAGTAAGAACAGGAATTCACAGACATTGTCAGGGAACTTGTATATTGCCAGTGAGAACTCTGAAGGAGCAATGCAAATTGTTGAATTTTAATTTTGCTGTTACCTCTGAGGAGTTGTTTTTACTGTGAAAACCATTTATCATCCTTGAGCCTCAACTTTTTTCATGTTCCAAATTAATTAATCTATGCCATATAATTGTTAGTCTCCAGAGCAGTGGTTCTCGATGTATAGTCCGTGACCCCTTTAGCAAGTATCTGTCTCAAAATATTTATATTATGATTTACAACAGTAGCAAAATTATAGTTATAAAGTAGCAGTGAAAATAACTTTATGGTTGGGGATCACCCCACAACACGAGGAATTGTATTAAAGGTTTGCAGCATTAGGAAAGTTGAGAAACATTGAGCTAGGGTAATATTTCCTCCTTTATTGTAGAAGCTCTTGATACCTTCCATAGTCCTATAATGTCTGCCTAATGTAAGGTTAGATGTGAAATATTTCATAATGTTTTTAATTTTTTCTACAATTTTTGCTGTGTCTAGCTGCACCCTTGGGCTGGGTGAACCAGCCTCGGTGGCTTGAAGAATAGGATGGGTACAATCTACATTCTAGAAGGAATGCATTCTTGCTCGTGGCTGAGTTCTTCTAAAAGGATCCGATTTAGGATCCCAGTACCCATCTCAGGTGACTCATGACCACCTATAATTCCAGCTCCAGGAAGTCTGATGTCTTCATCAGGACTCTGTGGATAGTACTCACTACACGCATGTGCACATACACACAAACACATGCATGCATGCATGCACATACAGACTTAAATAAACTCCCTAAAAAAAAAAAAAAGGCAGGGATATTTAGATGCTGGAGAGGTGGCTTAGTGGTTCAAAGTACTTGATGTTCTTCCAAAGGACCCAGCACTCACATGGCAGCTCATAGCCATCTATAAGTTCCATGGGTTATGAAACCTTCTTCTGGCCTTCAGAGGTTCTAAGTGTGCATGTGCTGCACAGATATATATGCAGCCCAAACACCCATACACATAAAAATGTAAAACAAATAGATAAACTAGAGAAGAAAGTCCTAGCAGCCTGTAAATTGTGGACCTTTGGGGAGCACTCCAAATATAAGCTAGGGTGAAGGTTGAGAAAGAAGACCCAAGCTGGGGAGACTGTCCCTTCTTTCCACTATGGAATGTTATAAAAATACTTTTAATGGTTCTCTAACGCACCTGCTACAGGCTACAGAGGCCAAAATGGGTCTATTAAGAAAAGCCCTCTCTCTGAATATATGATATGGCTGTTAGGTTGGTGGTTTTATGGGAGCGGGTATGTCTCTGACTCTTTTGCCTACTTTTGAGATTCTTTTCCTCCTGTTGGGTTGTCTCAGGCAGCCTCTATAGGATTGGTTGTTGTCTCCTTGAAGCCTGCTCCTCTCTGAAGGAAAGTGGAGAGGGAGTGAGTCTGGGGGAGAGGGGAGGTGGGGTGGGAAGTGGGAGGAGTAGAAATGGTGGTTGGAATATGTTGTGAGAGAAGAACCTATTTTCAATTTAAAAAATGAAAGGAGGAATGAAAACCCACTCCCTTCACTCCTCCCCAGTTGGTTCATGTCTCAGAGTCAGCCCAGATGTGCTGTTAGACTTAGAGATGATCAAATGAGTATATATGGAAGACCTGCACATACTCTATGTAGGATCTCCATAGCAAAAGCATCAGGAATCTGAGGCAAAGTCTACAGGGTGCCACTCTCAAACTGGAGCCTTCTTATTGTTCCCTAAAGCTGAAAGAGATGAACAGAAGCAGTTTTCCTGTTCTCTGCTGAGAGGACCATTGCAGCCACCGTCTAAACATGTGTAGTGAAGGCACAGGCCACTGTCAAAGGCAGAATGAACTGTGTCTTTTTCCAACTACAGCTGCCCACCAGGATGGGCAGTGACGGGAACAGATGCTTTGCTCTTCATCACAGTGCTGCGTACACTTCCTCTTGAGATGTTGCCAGGAGCACATCAGGAGGCAGGAGCAGGAGAGAATGGCCTCTAAACCAAAAGCATCCCTGCCATTGACTTCAGGTTTACTACTCTCTGTTGCACCTTAGTTAGAAGAAGCAAGCGCACAGTTTTTACTTCCTTTTATATGTTTACCACCACGTGAGAATGAAGAGCTTTGAGCAACGTGAAGTCAATTATGTGATGGGAAAAAAACAATAAAAAAATACTTCTTGCACATCTGTGTTATAATGAGGACGTTTCAAATCAACCACACTAGTCTGGCTTCCTGTTTGTTTATAACTTACATATGTATAGTGTTCTCATTTATAATTTATGTATTTGTAACATTTTATGGTACACACTGCTCACTGTACCCTCTCTTCTCTCCTTACAGAAGAGTAACATCAAAATCATTATGTTTGTATTTCAGGTAAAACATGGAAGCCCTGTCCGGGCTGCGGCAGGGAGCTGAGGAGAAAACGAAGAAAAAACACCCCAGAGCTCAGAGCTTCCTCCCATGCTCAGGAATTGCCACCAGTGCCGTTACATCGGCCTCCTTTTGTATGCTTCTGGAAACCACATGTGTCCCTGTGTGTAACAGTTTGGCTATGCTTGCTAGCTCCTCTTGGACATTGTTTTCAGAACTTAAAGAAACATTGCTTTAAAGGTTTATTAGGACATATTTAAGATATCCTGCATATCAGATACTTACATTACATTTCATTACAGTGGCAAAATACAGTTATCAATGAGATAACTTTATGGTTGGGGGTCACCACAACATGAGGAACTGTATTAAAGGGTTGTAACATTAGGAAGGGCAAGTTGAGAACCACTGTATTAGATTGTGTTGAAGTATATGTGAGAAATCAACTGTTCATTGAATTGTGTATTATTTCTTGACTTTGAATTCTGATCTACTGGTATATAATTGTATATTAATTACTCAGATAAATTGTATAATATATAAAATATTACTTATATTATTAGGATATATTTAAAATAAAACTATCCTTTTCTCATTTAGTATGCAATTGATTCTTCCAATTTCCTCAGTAAAAACTCATTGATCAAATTTACTCTTTGAGTAATCCAGAAGTGTATATAGCATATTGGGGTTATTGTCACCCTCCCCGACACTCTCTTATCTCCCTTCCAGCTCTGACACCCTTGATCGTCCCTATGGGCCTATTCATACACTCAGGTCTTTTTGTTTTATGAACCATTGATTTTAACCAGGGCCATCTGTGTTACCATGGTTTTAGAATTATCTACTGGAACTGGTTGACTCAAAATAGACAATGACTTTCCCTTCCCCCTAATCCACATAGCTAGGAGTTCCGCCCTTTCAGCCCCCTCCCCTGTCCATAATTGATGTTAGAAAGCCCAGTATTTTGCAGGTCCAGTGCAGGTACCCACAGCTACTGTGAGATCACACCTTGATGTATGTAGCCCTTTACCCTGTCTTCCATTGCCACTTCTACTGTGTTCCCTGAGCCCTAGATGGGGTAGGATGAATGTCCTGACAACACGACCAGGTGGTAGTCTATGTGTTCACTTAGACAGAAGAAAGACAATGACCAATAGGAAATGTATTATAATCACTGCAAATGCTACAGAAAATGTAGAGAACAAGAAAAATCAAACCGTGCTGTATAAATTCAAGGTCATTGCTCTATGTCAATGTCAGTAGCGTATCACTTCCAAAGGATTTGTATCACTGTTAGAAGTGATTCACTCTTGCTTGTTGTACAGTACATTTGTCCAGATAGCCAACAAAATGGGGAAAAAAATCAGGGTATAAAGAGTATAAAGTGAGTGTGCTCTGTAAGACAATTGCAAACCTTTTATGGGTATCAGTCCAGAGCAAGACAAAAGAGACTATATCATCTCTGGCTATAACACTGTAGGGGTGGCTTGTAGTTTTGACTTGGAACCCTTGAAGAGCTGGGAAGTGTGCCTTTGCCACTTTATCAGATCCAGCTATGGAAAATTAGCAATCAATACACGCTTGTAATTGAGATCTTAGATAGATGGATGTTGTTATAATTAGGAAATAGTCTGTAATATTATGTTAAGAGATTTCCCTTTTTGTATGTTTGCGTAACTACATGGTACCTTTCAATGTAAGTTTTTATTCACATTATTAAGTCTAATTGAGTTAAGATACCAGGCAGGGTAGTGGAAAGAGATCTGCTCGATTGTCTTAAACAGCATCTTCTATTGCTGGTGTGTTCTGTAATTAGCCAGCATTGTAGATAACTCAATATGTGTGCTCTGAGTGGTGTGTATCACGGAGTTTCTCTATCTTGTTTAGGATTATTTTTCCCTTTCATGCTACATTGGACCATACGAAATCCTGACCTGTCATACAATTTACTATCTAAAGAGATTTCCTTTAGGGTGTTGAGAATCTATTGGTCTTTTATACAATATTTATTTTTAAAAACAGAGTAAACAATGATTAGACTACTATGGCTTTGCATCTTAAATTGTTCTGCAGTTCTTTTTATGTCTGTATGATTGGGGGTTTGATAAGAGTTTTTCTAGCCCAGTGGTTTTCTCTCGCTTTGGGTTACACCGCCTTTGGGGGGGGTTACCTGTCTGATATCCTGCATATCAGATATTTATATTGTAATTCATAACCATAGCAAAATTACAGTTATGAAGTAGCAATGAAGTTAGTTTATGGTTGGGGGAATCACCACAACATGAGGAACTATATTAAAGGGTTGTATCTTTAGGAAGGTTGACAATCACAGTTCTAGCCCATATCCACTAATTGCCAAGAACAAAAGGGTTTAGAATAAATAAGCCCATATTTTTGTGTTCTTGCAATGGAAATTCTTTTTATTGTGTATTTTATATTGGCTATCATTGGACACAAACATCACTTTTTAAAAAATGTTCAAATAAATTAGATTCACTGACTCGTTACATTAGAAAAATGACTATAGCATGTATACCATTTAAAATGATTTCTTGAAGTACTTATAAGAGGGTTTTATTGCTGAGGTACTACCTGTCAATCACCAGTATCTGAGTTCATATCATAGATATCTACCTAAAAGTAAGATTCCATAGTGTGAGTCTTTAATCTCAGTGTTGAATTGGGTGGACACATGCAGATCCCTGGAACACATTGGTGGGCCAGGCTTGAGGGGTCCATAAACTCAAGATGCAATAAGAGATCCTATCTCAAAAAATAGGATGGAAAACACTCAAGGAAGACACCTGATGTTGACCTTTAGCCTACACACACACACACACACAAACACACAGAGACAGAGAATATGGTATTTGTTATTACATCGGAAGACCACTTCTCCTGATAAGAAGCCCAGTTGATTGAGCAGGTTTCCAAATTGTTTTGTCTACTAACTCCTTTTTTCTACTGATAATGATTGCCTGGTACAACCTATATTAAAAAATATTTTTACCAGTGTTTAATAATTAAGAAAGCCCCTATATTTCACACAGGCTGTTAGGACCGAAGCTTTGTGTAACATGACTCATTTCTGGGACAGTGAGATAAAAGACCTGTTCATACCTTGTGAAAGGGTACAGGACAGACAGGAAGCACGTACTTGGTATGAGAGCTTCCTAGTGGTGTTGTTAGGAAGTTTTTCTTATTCTTTTTATGTATTTATATATGATCATTTATGTGTGATTATGTACTACATGTGATTATTTTTTTCTCTGATTCCTCCATTTCCTCTTCCCCTGCCACTACTGACATTTTTTTCCCTTGTTATTTTTGATGCCAGGAGGATGGTATTAACTAGCCATTAACTACACAGAGCAGTATGTTCTGACTGTTTGAGTGGAGTAGCCTTTAAATAGTTCATCATTTGGATCTAAAAAGTAATATTTACCGAAAAAAAATTCTATAGTTCCTGTCTTTTTTCTAAAAAAAAAAAAAAAAAAAAAAAAAAAAGAATTGTAGAGACATCAAATTTTGGCAAATGTGTGTTCTCTGATGAGGAAGTGACTGACCCTTTCTGTGTCATTTCCTAGCTCTGAAACCTTATTGACACCAAGCTCCTTTGTGAAGGAGTCAACATAAAAGTCTTTGATAATGTCCCTGACTCATTATTAGTGGACATTGTATGTCTGGCTGGCACTTTTTCCCTGTGTTACGGTAAAGTCAGCCTCATGTAGTGTTTCATAACCTTCCCAAACTCTTGTGCGTCAGTGAGAATCAAAGGACTCCTTAGAGTGAAAGACAAAAGCTTGCCTTGGAGTCCTCAGATGAGCAATCCCTGGGCTAGACATGGGACTTAGATTCTACAGTCAATGCTCATCTGTCATTCTTTGTGAGAAATTATCTTTTGTAAAAGTATTCTTCAATTTTTATCTGTTTTGTAGGCGGGTGGTGGGACAGATCTTGAATTTTTTCATTCACTTTACATCCTGATCTCACTACCCTTCTCTTCTCCCATTCCCACCCTTACAAATCCCCCTCACCCTTATCCCCTCCCCTTCTCAGAGAAATAGAAGCCCCCTTAGGTGCCACAACACCCTGGGACCTCCAGTTGACAGCATAGACTCAAGCACATCTCATATTGAGGCTCAACTAGGTAGTCTAGTTAGGAGGGAAAAAAATCCAATAGTAAGCAAGTGAGCCAGAGACAGGATCTTCTCCAATTGTTAGTGGACCCATATGAAGACCAAGCTGCACATCTGCCACAAATGTATATGGGGCCTAGGTCTAGCCCTTGTGTTCTTTGGTTGGTGGTTCAATCTTTGTGAGTCCCCTAGATTTTATCTGTACTGTAGGGAGTCATTCTCTATGGTTTGATTTCTCTCTTTGATGGAACATTTGGGAATACATTGGATCAGAATAATTTTATAGAAAAGGCACTGAGTGATCAGGTAGACGTTCTATTCAGGCACTTATCAGAAGGACCATTTGTTTTGTCCATTGTCTAATATCCGAGGTGGAAATAACTTATTTTCCTCACCAGGATGGTGAATAATGACATGGCAGAGCATAGACTCCAATTAAGAAAGAAAGGTTCTACTGTTCCTTAGTTTGTTTTAAAAGGTTTATTTTTATTTATTTATATGTATGTATTTGTATATGACACTCTATATAGATACCTGTAGAGATCAGAAGATAGCATGAAATTTCCTGGAGCTGGAGTTATACCTAGTAGTGCTCCACTCAGAATGGATGCTGTGGACCAAATTCAGTTTCGCTGGAACTCCACTGAGCCATCTCTCCTCTCCTGTGGGCTTCTGTTCTTAGGGGCCCAGAAGAGTTCGTGTCTGTTGCTTGTGAGAAGGTCAAAGTAATGGTGGGATTTTTCAAACTTTACAGTATTGTGATTTCAAAAGAACTACTGTGACATTTGGCCAGCGTGATATTTTGCCCCATTGCTTTGCCTCTGCAAAGATGTCACACTATATGGAAGAATCTTTGTTCCTTGACTGTGGAAATAAAAATGTTACCCAATTTGAGTGCCCTGCCACTCCTTCAGTAGTTTGTGGTCTTTGTGCTCTAAGTAATTTGCTTTCTCTAGCTGTTCCTGTTGCTCAGCTCATCCTGTTTACACTCTTCTCCTCAATGAGTGGGAAGAACAATGGTGTTTTTGATGGACACACACAAATTTTTCTTTATAAAGAGGAAATTGTCTATGTCAGAAAAAGGGGGTAATTTATTTTAAGATGTGGAGATGGATAGACTAATGTAGAAAATTATAAATAAAACCTAACATTGGAAATGAAATGATTGTGGAGCTGAAAATCACCTTTATAACAGGAATGATTGCCATAAAAATCTCATTTGGTGAACATGGAACAAGCATCCTTGCTCGATCTCCATCCATCATTTTGAGTCACTCCCAAGCTGGTTTTGCTATCAGAACATGACTTAGCAGCCTTCCTATATGGTTCAAGACCTTCTTCATCCTAAGAATTCAGCTAATGAACACTGAATAGCCAAGAACTATTTTGAGAAGAGATTCTTTTGAAAATTGCTATTATTAAGGTATACGCCATATGGACTCAAGGGGTGGCAAAGACCTGAGCAGTGTCTTGTTCATTAAGACAGGCATATTTACATGAACAGTAGTGATGACAGCATCATCAGAGTCTACATGGTATGAAGCAGAGTGAGGATGCAATTAGATGACATTGACAGCCCAATTGTGTTTATGTAAATGATACCTAGTTTTACTCTGCATCTCTCATTTCCATGTGTATATGTAACAGGGATATAGAAAACAAGTTAGTTCTAGGCAGGTATGTTTGGCTATTTATTTGTGGCTAGGACAGTATCCTGAAGCTTACATTTCTCTGAGTTATGCTTTCATCCACCATCCCCTGGGTCTCACAGAGGGAACATGCAAATACATGTTCGTTGTTCAACCTGCAGTCAGTGGCAGGAATCCCAGGGTAGCTATGAATGCAGCCCAATGCATTAGTAGATGACAAGGACATATCTTAATGTCTCCTGAGAGAACCTTGGTAAAGATACTGCATGTGCAGGAAGACTACAGCTCCCTGGTAATTCCTGCTAGAGCTCTTCTGCTTCAGACCTTTCTGTTTGTGTTTTCCTTTATTAAGACTAATACTTTCTACTTTCCTTTTGAACACATCCTTCTAAGTTGTCCTGCAGGAGGATGATTCCTGTGTCTAGCTGCCTATCAAGCTTCCCATCACAATGCGAAAGCATGTGATTGGCATATTTAAAGTAATACAAATGTCGACAGGAGTGTCACCTTGATTGATGCTAATTATGAGTCTATAATGGTTCCTCTGCTTTGGCCACTGCCTCTGTAGGTTGTGATTTTTATGGGTAAAATAACTGCTGCTCAACAGATTAATCATAAGTTCTGGCCTATCTTTCTTTAGTGATTCTGTGTTCAGTCATGTAATCCCAGGAACATACATTATCTTCATTAAAACCAAGCTACAATGTTCATAGGAGTGATTAATGCATCTTTAAGGAGCCCGAAGTGTCTTTGCTGTGATCACAGCATCAGTTATGATCACTGTGCTTTCTGGTTATTATAGCTACCTGCAATGTTATGTATGTTGTCTGGGAATCATTGAAGATTTCCATATAGTTTCTATTTAGCACATTAACATTGCAAAATGAGCCTAAAGCTACTGTGTTAGAAACACAGGATTTGTGACCTGAAGATGCCATCAGTATGTGGCAGTCACACCAGCAAAATGAAAAGCAAGTTAAATTACAGGAGGGCCTTCCTTCTTGGGAGAATCTTGTTAAATAGATTTGAGGTCACTCGCTTTGAAATATCTGCTGATTAAACTGCAGTTTTTCCTGGCTGCATTTTCACAAGGCTAATATATGCTGAGCCTTTAAGCTTTTTACTCAATCCTGGAGATGAAAGTTTTAAATAACAGAAAATACATCTAGCAACATACATATTTATGTGACAGTCAAGGTATGGATAATTTGCTTATGTAAATACAGTCCTATATATATGACACACAATAATACTTCCTTGAAATGCCCCATTTTACTTCAGAGTACCTAGCTACAAACTAAAAGGCTGCTCTGCTGTCTTATGAGTTTGCCTCTGAACCCTTCCAGTGCACAGAATCTCATACATATTTAAAACAGTACTTGGATGCTTTATAAAACAGTGCTGACCACTGAAAAACATATTGTTGACCTAACATGAATATGCACCTATATAATCTCTCTTGTTTACTTTTACTTTATATGAAGTAAGCTAGATAGTAACATCAGATTGCCACAGTAAAGCACTGAAGAATGTTTATACCTTCTTGTTGGCTTGCTGTTCAGCAACACTGATAAGCACACTATATTTGCTCTAACTCCTACACAAAACTGCTCTCTAATTTCATTTTTGAATCATACTCATTTTCAAATAAGAAATGCTAGATTGCATTATAGAAAGGCAATTACTCTCCAATTGGTCCTGGCATGTAAGAGGGAACCACAGGCTTCCTCCAAGGCCAAGTTTGGGAATCTGGTTCTCTAGAAATAGCATCTACTTAACATTTCTGGTAGTATAGTTATGCCATTTTTGATTAGAAAATGCCTACATAGTAATTTTCTTTTTGGACACATGGAGAGAGATATTAAGCTGTGTAGTGTTTTTAGAGGACTTCTCAGTCTACAACATATTAGAAACTCCTTAATGCATCTTTAGGGTGTTTGCAATAATCATTTAGTGCATAGTGCATTGTCTTTTGTTGTTGTCATAATACAGATTTAAGGGAACTGTTGGAAATGTTAGTTTTCCTATGTTCTGGTATGCTAGCTAGTAGATATCACAGGTCACAATCTGTATCTCAGATGCCACAATCATCACATGATCAGAGTGATATAGTTGAAACTGTATACAAGGCATAACCTGTCTCACAGAGAACATCATTGTAACTTTAATTTTTTCAAAACCTACTTCTAATGATGGTTCTTAAACACTTCAATATCCCTTGTAGCCCAACACCCACCAGAGGTAGAGGGGAAGAAAGGATACAGGGGAAGTGGAACCTGTTTACGAATGGTTCTTTGGAGCAAATCCCATCTGTGTTGTCTGGAAATTGGCAGTTCAGTTCACAGGTCAACAGCAGCAGCTTGATCCACTTGCAAATACTTCAAGGATGCAACAGCAGTCCTGTCAGCTCCTTAAAGCTGGCAGGTCAAGGTGAGAGGAGAGAGAGGTCCCAGTCCTGTGGGTCTCTCTGGAGTTGAGTGGGATAGTGAGTGTCGGTGGCCAGAAGAAATACACCCGGCCAGGAGTCTTGTGGAAGCAGGAACTCAACTTTAATGTAACAACCTCTTGTTTATATAAACTTGGAGCATAGGGAGGAGGAGTTTTGGTGGGGTAAGATGATGTAGGAGGCAGGGAAGGGTGACCTTGGGTATGGGGTGACTGACAGGGCCAATTGCAAAGTTCTACATTAGCAACAGCTGAGCAGAGGCAGAGCCAAACAGGTCCTGTTAAGTCACTCTGGTACGGAAGTGACTAGACAGGTCTCAAATTTGAGCCAAGCTTAGACTCTCCCACAGGGCCTCAGAAACTTGAGCCAGGCTCGGGTTTGTCCACAAGACCCAAATCAGGGCCAAAATGGGGCCCAACACAGTCTACTTAGTTAGAGATAGGATAGCAATGACACATCAGCAGTGGTGGCACTACTAGGAGAGACAGCCAGGCTCAGCCTTGGCTCAAGTCATCAGGAAGGACCAGGATGAATGCCTCTTTCAAGGAAACAAAGATCAGTGAAGACATGAGACCCACAAATGTTGCTACAGCTAATTCTATAAGTAAACCCAGCTCAGCCTCCATCACTGTTCATCAAGTCTTTTTTGTACTCTCTCCAAACATCACCTGTCCTCCACGGGTCTTGCCTCAGCATGTGCATTCAATTAGCCCAAGTCCTCGGAATCTGCAAGAAACTGCAGCCCATTTCTCTATGGAGTCCTAACAAATGCAGCTCAACTTACACAATGTAAAGTGGACCAATATATGCACGTTGTTAGCAAAGAATACTTCATCACATTTTCTTTCATGTGCTTGCTTTAGCAAAACATCCTTTCTTCTGAGTCTGCTTCAGCTAAACATTCCTTCACAAGTCTGATTTAGTCTTTCACCTGTGTCCACTTCAGTAAAATACTCCTTCATGTCTTTGTCCCAGCAAAACACCATCCAACTGACTTTCCAAAGAACCCTTAAGTTTCAACTTCACATCATCCTTTGGGGTTTTGTTCCAGCATGTAAACATAGTTGTAGAAGACAAAGGTGTTAGAAAGCTTGAGATGAATGTGGGGGACAGGATCAACTGAGTTTTCTTTTGCCTAGGAAGAACACTGCTTTGAGAACCTGTGAAGTCCTCTGTGTTAGGGTGACCTATTCTGTAGTTATTACTCCACTAAAACCATACAAACCCTCCGTCTCTGTCCATGCATTGCCACCATGGCAATTTGTGGTTAAACATCATCAGAAATGGACATGGCTCAGTCAGTAAAGATATTGCTTCCCAAGTGTGAGAATCTACATTCCTCCCCACGTTATGAAAAATCCCAAGCTTTGTGTTAGGACTTGTAATCTCAGTGCTGGGGAGATGAACATAAACAGACCTCCAGGGGTTTACTGGGTATGCAGTCTAGCATGCTTGGTGAACTATAGGCTACTGAGAGACCTGTCTTAAAGGAGGTACACGTTGCCTGAAGAATGACACTTGACTTTGTCTTCTGACTTACCACAACACACACACACAAAAACACACCACACAAATGCATGTAAGTGTGAAAAAAGAAGAAATGTCAGGAAGGGACTCTTCCATTGGTGCCACAGGAGTCTGGCACTAGAATCGCATCGTCTGTGATCCTGTGATAAGAACTGCAAATTGCTCAATCAGAGGATGCGTTAGGTGTGTTGTTTAGTCTCTCTTGCTATGTGATTAGTTTCTTTTTGTAGTTCTGATAAATTAACATTGGCTCTGTATTCAACAGGACTCTCTATCCCCACCCCCGAGGACTCTGTTTAGAAATGCAGGTTAATTCTCCAAGGCTTTCAAAAGCATTTCTGCCTCATGCTACTAATTAAGATAAGCTTATCACTTTAAGTTATACCAGGAATGCAATTAGAGCTTCTAGTGAGAACTGTAGCAATCAATTTTATACAAATTATTCAGACCTGGTAAGGTAGAATACACTTTTAATAGGACAAGTGAACACATTGCGATTTATCAGATATGATGTGAATTCCAAAACCACCTGAACACAGCATCTGTAACCCATCCTGTGGCCCGAGTCACTGGGAAGTCATTCTCAGCTTTTCATTGGGGGAGAGTTAATCAGACACCTTCCATTTTCCATTGTTCAATGACCGTTATTTGGGATTTTATTTTTTTAGATTTGAATGGTGTCAGACATGAGAATGTCATCTGTAGAATACAAAGCACAGATTAACAAGTCCCTACATTTGTCTACTTGGATGCATGCTGTGAAGCAGCCCACAGGCCCTTGCTGTCTTTCTTTCTTTTGTGTGGCCCTTGGAGTCCAGGTGACCAGCTGACAGCATAATTAACTAATTTTCTGCATTGTCCATTACTGCTGAGAGTATGGGGTGTTATGTCTTATCTGCCAACTGTCAGTAATTACTTATTCATTGAATGGAAACCTGCTTCCTAAGAATGCATAAGGACTGTGAAGCTGAATGGCTCCCTAGGAGGTTGTATGTCTTCCTCCTGAGATCACCTGCAGGTCATCCTTAACTCCCCAACACGGCATATAAATAAACTACAACACTCCTGGGTTTTCTCTTCTTAGACATCTTAAGAACACTTTACATTTTCTCCACATTTGTTCTCATGTGACATAACGGTTCCTTATTTTTATTTTTTAAAATGTGGTTGTTTTTACACAAGTGTGAGCAGGCATCTAGAGGCCAGAAATGCCATCAACTTCCTTTGTGACAAATTCTTGTTGGCCTGGAACTCACCGACTATAAGTGGCTACTACTGGGCCTGGCATTTTGTCTAGGTTTTGAATATTTCATTTGGGTTCTCTTGCTTGTGAGTCACGTTTCTGATAAGCCATCTCCCCAGCCCCCTGGTACTTATTGCCACTTGTGCCTTTATTCTTCAGATTACAATGGCTTACTGTGTATATTTATTAAATTTTCATTGTGTGATATGCATTGTGCTAGGTATTGGTATAATAGGAAGTCCAAATTTCCTACTTCCCATTATTAGGCATATATCATCACCTTTCACCTGTTTGACCTTAAAATTCCCCTTTGTCCAATATCTTCCATAGCTTTCTCAGTATCTACTTTTACCTATAACTGATGGCTTTCTTCTTTTCTGTCTCAATGAAAGGATTATGATTCCTCCATAAATTTGCCTTGATTAAATTATTTTTTGCTTATTTAGTTTTCTTCCTTCTCTGCTTTATTTTAATCTTGCTTATTAGTCTGGGCATTTCTTTCAAACATTGAGCATTCCTAAGTCTCACTTCCAGCCATCCATTACTAATAGGCAGTGATACTTTGGTTGTCTTACGTTGCTTATTCAAACTTCCCAGATCGCTGTTCCTTGAGAATGTGTCCTTTTGGATTCTTTCTTATTACAATGATCTGTTTTGGGACCATCAGACCTATGATGATAATCAAAATTTACTTGAACATTTAGTTTAAATGCACAGAAATTAACCAAAGGTAATTTCTCATTTTCCTTAGCCTGTTCTATTATTTGGTAAGAGGGAAGGGCTTGAGACAGGATCTCATGTAGCCCAGGCTGGCCTCAAACTTGCTTTGTAGCTTAAGCTGCCCGTAGACTTCTGATCCTCCAGCATCTACTTTTACAGGGCACTGCCACACTGACCTTCTCTTAACCTTCTACTAGCATGTCATGTTACCGTCCTTTTCATACTAGAATATTTCAAGTTGATTTAATCTGTATTATCATTCATATTCACTCTTGTTATTCATTCTCAGTTTCTTTTGTAATAACAGTCCCTCAGGTTTCTCCTTCTAATTTTCTTCTTTACATTAGTATATCTTCCTCCTCCTCCCCTTCCTCCTTTATTCTTTTTCTTGTTGAAGTTTTTTTTAAAGATTTATTTATTTTATGTGTATTTTTTTTCCTGTGGGTTTGTATGTGCGCCATATGTATGCCTTGTGCCCATGGATGTCAAAGGAAGGCATCAGATGCCCTGAAACAAAAGTCACACATGACTGTAAGCCACCATGTGGGTGCTGGGAACAGAACCTGGGTCTTCTTTAAGAGTAACAAGTGTTCTTAACCACTGAGCCATCTTTAGGCACATCTTTTTTTTTTTTTTCTTGGATATTTTATTTACATTTCAGATGTTCTCCCCTTACCCCATTTCCCCCACTTCCCTTCCAGGAATCCCCTATTCCTTCCCCCTTTCTCCTGCTTCTATAAGGGTGTGCTCCCTACCTACCTCCCCCCACACACCTCACCTCCCCACCCTCGAATTCCTCCACACACAACGTCCAGCCTTCATGGGACCAAGGATCTCTTCTCCCACCTATACCTCCCTTGCATATATAGCTGGAGCCATGGGTCCCTCCCTAAGCGCTCCCAGGCTGGTGGTTTAGACCCTGGGGGCTCTGGTTGGTTGGTATTGTTGTTCTCCTCATAGAGTCGCGAGCCCTTTCAACTCCTTCAGTCTTCACTCTAATTCCTCTATTGGGAACCCCATGATCAGTTTAATGGTTAGCTGTGAGCATCTGCCTCTGAATATGTCAGACTCTGGCAGACCTCTAAGGAGACAGCTATGTCAGGCTCCTGTCAGCATGCACCTCCTGACATCCACATCAGCATCTACCTTTGGTGACTGAACATGGAATGGATACCCAGGTGGAATCTTATGAGAACAGATTTCAAAGGTGAACTGAGGGTGCCTGATACAACAGATATGCTGTATGTGTGTTTTTGTAACGTGTGTGATTCTCAAAGTTTGTCAAACTTCATTTGGTGGATGATGACAGCCTCGTCTAGGGTGCTACATTCTACACACATTCTCTTTTCTGAGCTGTGTTCCCTCATGCTGAGGCACTAATCCGGACTCCACTTTTCACTGCCATGCACTTCTATGGCTAGTTTTGTCCTTCATTTTCCAGGTATGATTCATATAACTAGCCCATTATAATTCTGCCTTCTTCTCAAAATCCTTGTCCAACATGCTCAATATTCCAGATGTATCTTTTGATATATGCTACAATGTTAACATCTGCTGCTAACCTGTCCTACATCTAATATTCCTAAGCATATTTTCTGTCTTCTCTTGCAAGTTCAATTCAAGGTTAATCATCACTTGATTTTTAAAAGCTAACAACAGAATTCTCCTTTGATCATTCTTCTGCAGTCTATAGACAGTTTGGACCCTGTGACATTCTTCAGATTATGATATTGCTGCTTTCTTTCCATGAAATGACCCCTCTTTGGTCTCCATTAGTGATTCTTCTTCATCTTCTAGGGCCATCTCACAACACCATCCCATCAGTGAAGGGCTTCCTCACCCCAGGAAGAGTGCTTCTTGGATCCCCTTTTATTCTTAAACTTTGTTGATTTACCGAGGGTGATCCTGTGTCTTAATTTCATTCTTTTAACTGTCTACCACGTAGCACGCAGGGGATGGAAACAATTTTTTCATCCATGCCTCCTTTGTACTCAGCACAAGGCTTTGAGAGCTCTTGTTGGAGGACCATATGCTTCCAACTTCAACTGTAGAACATTTTTGGGAAGATCCAATAATGAGGTCAATAATTTAGAGCCCCATTTTGTGACCAATTGTTGTCACAATCATGGTATTAGGTTTTAATTTCCCAGCAAGAACTATCTCGAACATATCACCATAGTGCCACAAGTGCTGGAATACATGTGGTGTAGCAAACAGACCATCTGGCTATTATGTGGACAATCTACATGAGCACATAGTAAGTATATTTCCTGTGGTATATTTCTTGAAAAGACAGTCAATGTTGAGCATGTTGACAAGAGCTTGAACCAGAAAATGTGTAACTTCAGGTTTTTTCCAATAATTTGGTATTTATACTTTGAAATATGTAGCAGTATTGCCTGTGCTATAAGGACTGTCCCTCTCTCTCTCTCACTTCCCCTCTTCCTGTTTGTTATTCTCTTTCCTTGGCTAAAACAACATTGAACCAAAGCAATTGATCTCTCTCCACCCTAAATTTCACATAGCCACACTTGAAAACAAGTGGCTAACCTTTATTTCCTTTCTGAGACCTTACTAGTTTTATTAGGAAATTTATTAGTCATAATCATCATAGTAAAATAGGTTTCTGTTCTCTGACTATCTTATAATCTTTTTTTTCTTCTAATGAGAAAACTAGGTTACAGAGAAATTATTACTTCTCATGGAGATTTCATTAGAGAACCTTAAGTGATTATCATACAAACTTATAGAAAACTTCTAGAAAAAAACAAAACTCTGGTGTTTACTAATGTATATGAATGACTCATCTTAGGCTGCTGTGAGAACAGTGCTTAGGTACTCTAAAGCCACCATAGTGTCCTCATGTTCTTCCTGTTCTTCATTAGTCTATTCTTTTTATGCCCCTATTTACTGTAGAGAAAGACCAATGGGATTCTTATACAGACTGTTTATGGAAAAATCTAGAAGTGAACATGAAATTCTTAAGGAGTTCATGGGAATAGTGTTTTGTGTAGGGCCTTTGATGTGCTAGACAAATGCTATGCCATTGAACTACAATCGTTGAATTTTTTCCTGATACTTATTTCTTTATTGATAAAGGTTCATTTTGTGTTTTGTTTTGTTTTTGTTTTATTGAGATAGGTTTCTCTATGTAGCCCTGGCTGTCCTGGAACTTGTGCCATAGACCTGGAATGTTTGCTGTAGACCAGGCTGGCCTCGAACTCACAGAGATCCACCTGCCTCTGCCTCCTGAATGATTATAGTTGTTTGCCACCCCTGCTCAGTTCAATAAAGGTTCTCAAAATACAGGGGAGGAGTGTTTGTGGCTCAGTAGTTAAGGAGTGTGCTTGTCACCAAGTCTGATCCTTCTAACCCATGTGATAGAAGGAGAGACTTAACTCACATGACTTTCTCTCTGACCTCCTTATCTACATTATAACACATAGGCACTCTTGTCTGAACAAATAAATAATTAATAAAGAAATGTAATTTAAACAAAAACTGATTCTTATATTTTTAGGTAGCTAATAGGGTGACAGACATTCTGGGTAATGTTGTTAACTTTCCTGAATCCCTAAAGATTCATTTTCCTTTTCATGCATGTTATTATCTGGGTTTTCCTAGTGAACATTTAAATCCAAGCCACTCTGCTTGTTCTTGAGACAAGGCCTCTCACTGTAAACTAAGTCTGTTTCCATGTTAAGAAGATTCATATTAAAAGCATCCAAATCAATTTGGGGGGAGTGAGTTATGCTTCATAACACCTACCCCTAATCCCAGCTCTAGGTAAGTGGAGACAGTAAGATTACAGGTTTGAGGGCAGTTCTAGCTTGAATGACATAGTGAGACCCTGACTGAAGATGCTAGCCATAGAAGAAGTTATTTCTGTATCTTAGCATCACAGCTCATGACCCTACTTAACAGTCCATGCTTTGTGCTCAAGTCCATTTGACTTATCTGAGTTTTAAGCATATCTAATTCATTTTTCTTGTAAAAGCACAAAGGCTAGCTTTCTAAAACACTGTTAGGCTATAAGCTGCATATTCCAGCTTCCTGGAAAGAATTTTAGAAGTTTGGATTATTATTTCCTGCAATCGTCTGAGTCTAAGAGGGAGAAGTTACCTCCTATGATCATGTCTATGAAATACTTACATATCCTTAATTACTAAGTATCGCATGTTATAGTAAGTACATCCTATCCATTGATCTTATTGTAAGAACTGATTTGCACCTTTAAGAGATGTGGAACATAAACGACTTGGAATGCTCCTTTTAGCAATATTTCATTACAAAACAGGTAGATCAAAGCCTCTGCTCCTGTCCGCAAAATGGGCTTTCTTCAGAATTCAAAGTACTGTGCTCTCAGTTCATTGTGATTCTTTATGCTACAGTGTCTCCTGGGTTTCTGCTCGCAACTCTCTTCTGTAGATACTCAGTATCTTATCTTCTGTCTTCATGACGTTACCAGATGACATTACAGGTCAAGCGCCACACCTGCTTGCTGAGTTCCAGAAACAGTTCCATGGGCATTAGTTATTTTCCTGCACATGTCCAGTCATCATCTTGCAAGGACAATGATAGCTGACTGACACTTGCTTCTCTAAACTTTATCTTTGTAAGAGAATTTTCTTTTGT
>JAJTUV010001582.1:135000-212500 GCA_021653895.1 Mastomys natalensis | reverse complement strand
TGTACTGAACCTCTGATACTATAAGCCAGCTCCAGTTAAATGTGGTCCCAATATAAGAATTTCCTTGGTCATGGTGTCTCTTCACAGCAATGGAAACTCTAACTATGACACTAACTATCCCTAGGCCTAGGCCTGGAAGCTTCTAGCCTCTATACAATCTAATCTTCCAAGGTGACTGATTCAATTTAGTTTCTCTTGGCTTCTGACTGAAATGTTCTGCTTGGCCTCATATTAACTTTGGTAATATGTTCTAATCTTCTTGCTCCTTCTCATTCTATGGTTCATTTTATCTTCACCTGTGTCTAGCTTATTCTCTCACTGCAACCTGTCATTGTAAAACTGTCCTAGTAAAACTGCCACACACATGAACCACCTACCACACCACACCTTTTTCTGTCTTGCTGCTCTTATGTAGCCTTTCTTCCTCTGCTGTTCTTGTGTGAGTTGGGCATATCCTATTTCTGACTCATTCTGTCAAATCTTTCTCTGATTCATCACTTTGCTTGCTCCTCAATTAGATGTCACTTTCAAACATGGTTGCTTCCTTCTAGAAACTTCCTTCTAGAACTTCCTTCTAGAAACTTCCTTCTAGAAACAATGTTAGGGATTAAATGTGTATACTAAGAGTTGTCTATATTCTAGCCAAATAGTATGTTTGGATGTGATTCCTTGACAAAGCAGCCATGCTGTTGAATTAAAATTCCTCTACAATTAGCAGCTTATAGTTACATGTCCCAGTACAATCCCAAGGGTGTACTTTGTTCCCTCTTTAGCCAAAGATTTTGCTTTTGAAGTGTTACAAACCAAGAAATCTCAAGTAAATTTGGTGTCCAGCAACTTTATTGGAGGCCAGACGCACAAACAGTAAGCATATTAACTTCTCAGCTATCACCAGTGATGAAACTTCTAAAGGATGGTCCAATGTCTGAAGCATAAGAAAACAGGTATTTCTCTATAAATCACCTTTGAGTGTAAATTATATAAAGTGGCCTATAGGTTCAGGTACACAACAAGACTTTTATCTCAGCCTACTGCTCATATATCACCTGGGAACTAGCCAACATGATTGTGTGACCTTGGGAATATAAGAGCCTAGGCATGTAAATTTACATTTCTTGCCCAAATTTCATTGTTGCCATTTGCTTCATTAATGCATTTCTTCCTAGATTATAGAAGAGCAATTTTGGTAAGCTGCTTTGTTCAGTACGATGTATCTAGATCTTGGAATGGTTACTGGCTGTCTTAGTTAGGGTTACTGTTGCTGTGATGAAACACTGTGATTAAAAGCTAGTTGGTGAGGAAAGGGTTTATTTATCTTATGCTTTCATATCATAGACCACCACTGACGTCTGCACAGGAGTTCAAACAAGGCTGGAACCTGCAAGTAGATGCTGATGAAGAGACAATGGGGGGGTACTGCCCACAATGGACTTGGCCCTCTCCCATCAACCTTCAATTAAGAAAACACCTGCTGTGGGTAGAATGCCAAGGCTGATCCCTGGAGGCTTTCCATGCCAGCAGGTCCCACAAACAGGAGAAAGGTCCAGAGTTCCAAAGGCTGGAAGCTTTGGTGACGGCAGGCCCCAATGACATGAGGAACTCCTTGGTTCCAAAAGGGTTTATTTTCATGGTGGATCGTAGATGGATCTGGGTGTATCCCCCACCCCAAACTCAAGGCAGACCTCAGTTAAATAGGGAGGGAGAAAGGGGGCAGGGTCTGGGAAAGAGTGCTTAATTGACGCCACCCTCTGCCTTCATTAGTATGTAAATCTCTCTAGGGTCTGAGGCCTGTAGTCACGCCCTCTATCTGTGTACTTTTGGGTGGAGCTGCAATGTCCTATGTGACTGAACAATGTAGGTCCATGGAGACTAGACTGCATGTCAGGATCCTAGGTTCTGTGAATGTGGCCAAACACCTGCTGTTTCTCCCTTGGGGTCTCAGGGTTCCAGGCCCATGCCCAGCCAAGAACCAAGATACCCTACACAGTCCCACATCGATCTTAGGGAGGAATTTTCTCAACTGAGGTTCTCTCTTTTCAGATGATTCTAGCTTGTGTTAAGTTGATACAAAACTAGCCAGCACAATGACAGATAAGAGGTACTGTCTAAATATTTGCCAAACCAATGAATAAATGAATAAAATTTACTCATCTCTGTCTAGTTTCCTTCATGTCTATAGTAAGTTCTTTTAAAAATGGCATTTTGATGTATTCTTTGAAAACTTCATACATGTATAGAATGTACCTTGAGATGGTTCACCTCCCATTTCCCCTTCCAGTCTTTTTAGGGTCCCTAAACATATCTCCCTCCCATTTTTACGTTTAGTTTATGGTTTTTGCCAAGCTACTTTTATGTACTTTATTTTGGAATTTTAGTATGTATTCACTTATCCTGTTACTGGTTTTGCATTGTGCTAAGGAGGTACCTAACATGAAATTTGCCACTTACTTTTCCTATTTATTCAATTTAAACTTCATTTCATTTTTAAATTAGCATATAAGTGATAGGTCTCCTTGTGGTACTTTCATACATACTACATTTTGGTTAATCTCACTTCTTTCCTACCTACTTGACCCCCAGTCCCTACTATTTATTTCATTCCCTAGTATATTCTTTCTCATCTCAGCACTGGTACCTTGTCTGGCTTGAATCTGTACATCCTGCCACAGTCTCTGTAAGTTCAAATTTGTATCAGTTCTGTTGCATTTGGAAGGCACTGTTTTCTTGGAGTCATCTTTTCCCTCTGGCTCCTACAATCTTTTCACCTCCTCTTTCCTCATAGTTCCCTGAGTCCTGAGGGAAGGAGTTTAATGAAACATCCCATTTAGGACTCAGTGTTCCAAAGTTTCTCATCATGTTTGCTCAGTCTGCACATTACCCAGGTTTGGGATTTTGTGTCAGTTTTCATCTGACAAGAGGAATATTCTCTTTAGTGAGATGCTGACCTCTGGGTATAGTGATATGTAGTTAGGAGTTATTTTATTTACATGTTCTTTTAGTGGAATAGTAGTCCACTGGATGGTCCCCTATCCAGTCTCAGGGTTATACTTACAGGTAATGTAGTGCTTCTGAATAACCTGTAGTAGGCTCCTAAAGCACTTGTTAAGTTCCTCTATGATTGCACTCCCACACCTCTAAGTGTGACTCTTTTGCTATTTCCATTTACTATTGCATTTATTAATTTCTGGTACTTGCGCATAGAATCTCATTGTAGTCCACCAGGCTGTCCCTCAAGTTTACTATGTACCAGAGGTTATGTGATAACCTAGTTGCATCATCAAAACTTACTTTTGAAGCTTATGATGGTGATGCATACCTGTGATTGCAGCCCTGGGATGCATAGGTGAGAATTATCTCAATTTCTAGGGCAGCCTGGGCTATACAGTGAGCTCTTATCTCAAAGGGAATGCAATACATTATTCCAAAAAACAGTGACCCAGCCAGTACCTAGCAGAAGGATTTTAATAAATCATGTTCATGTTCAACTTCGAATCCACAGTGCTTTAGAAATATAGAAAATGTCATGAACATATTGCTAAATATTCTCCGGCAGACACTCAGCTCCTTACCTTCAAGGTCCTCCTGATAACCACATACTTTGCTCTGCCCTCAATCTCTTTCCTTGGCCAAGAGTCAGAAAGCATCAGCAATGAAACTGAATACATTGTAAATAAAATTCATCTTGTTGTGGTAATGTTGAAATACAACCCAGAGTGTAAGATAAATGTAAGGCCACAGTGATATAAAAATGATCACATGAGTAGGAGGGAAGAGAGGGTTTTTCTGGTTAGATGTGGGATTTTTCCCAAAGGAAATGAGAGGCTCAGACTCCTCACACAAAGTGTGGGCTGCTCCTGGTGACTCCTTTCCAAAGAACACAGTGGAGAAAAGAAGCGGGGGCTCAGAGCAACTTGACTGTGAGTGCGGTAGATACCATCATAGCAGAAACCATTTGGAAATTTTCAATTAAACGGTGATTTTATTGCATAGTAAGAAGTTTCAGTTTAGTCTCTGACTAATTAGTGATATTCGATCATCAGTTTTGCTCATTTATGTCTGATTAAGTATGGGCCCAGCTGATTGGAACAACTCAGGTTTGCTAGAGCATCAGTCATAGGTTGGTTTTTCTATGACCACAGAAGCCATTACATCATCCTCTAATTTAAACAAAATGATAATAATTGGGAGTGTGTGGAGTCTTGTATAATTCTATCCTGTGTGATCATGAGTTTCTTAAGATTCTTTATAAAGTCAGATGCTGTGAGTCATAGTATACCCAGTTTTGAAATAACAGGAAAAAATATCATTAAATTAGCTAAACAAATTGTCATAGAATAGAAACAGGAGTTTTCAAGAGCGGGCGTCCAGACTGTGTGTCTGTAAGATACACTTTACAAACTTAGTTGGATTAAGTTTTGTTTTTCTGAGGATATGATTCTTTTCTGTAATTACCATTCTGTTTTCCCTGACAGGCTATCAACCATTGGCTGCCGTAAGCTCCCTGTGAATTGAGTTATTCCCAATAATGCTCTACATTATGAAGACATTATTCGAGTGGCTGTCCACTGTGATCTGGTTATTTGGTGCTTTACATAAAGCAGGTGGTTCTTCCATTTCATCGATATTCTTATCACCCAGCGTTTGCCATCTTGTTTCCTGCAGCTCATCTCAGTAGCCCAATAATGATGCACCTCTTTGCTGTTGTTTGCTCCAATTTATTTGCTTCTCCATTTACTTTCTGGTCTTTCCCTTTATAATGTCTCCACATTCTCTTGTTTTCTGTCTTACCAAGGCTCCTGTTCTGCAGTCGTGCATGTATTCACACCCCAAAGGCTTTGTGGCCGTTGAGTTTATTTGATTCTGCGAGCTCATCCAGGCAACTCAATTCAGAGGTTGTGTTCCTTCCAGGCATAGATTCGATGCTCAGACCTATACAGGAAGCAGGAGCATCTCTGACCTGTGAAACCCTGTTCCCAGTGGTGCTCAGTGGTGATGTTTCTCCTGACCCTGGTGCCTAGAGTTTGACCTATTTGTCTGCTCAGATCTCATTCGCGACTCAGATGATGCTTTACACTTGATCATTTGTGCGACTAGAATCTCAAGAGCACAAGCTTTAGACCTTAGTGAAGAGAGGCACCAATTTTGTCTCATTGGTTGTTCACCTTTGCACTTTGTTGGTTTCACCTCCTCCATCTATAAGAAATAAAAGCTCTTGCATTGCTCTCCTAGATAGCACAGGTCTTCGTCATGGACATTCAGTGTATACTCCCGGACATCTTGGCAATGTGGAGGCTTATTTACATTATCTGTCATCTTCTCCAGCCATGTAGACCTGCTGCCAGGCTCTCTGCTGCTCCCACAGTCCCAGTTCGGGCTCATACCTTAACTTGCTTTTCTAGTTACCATCTCAGTGATATGAGTGAAGTTTTCAACTCTTGTGTTCCCCTATTGCTTTGCTTTAAAACTCTAAAAGGCATCATTAAAATGGTGATTTCCAGTATAAACTTGTTATTAGAAGTGTTTTCTCTTCCTTGCTTTTGTATCTTGTTCTCTCTCTCTCTCTCTGTCTCCCACCCCAACACGGTGTGTGTGTGTGTGTGTGTGTGTGTGTGTGTGTGTGTGTGTGTTTAAGAAAAATACCTCTGGTATTTCTCAAGGTTATCTACCTTGTTTTATGAGGCAAGGTCTCTGTTGGTGTGAAACACTTGGCAATTAGGCTAGGCTGGATGACCAGCAAGCCTCAGGAGTCTTCTTGCCTCTACCCTCTAGTGCTGAGTTTACAAGAAAGCATCACTATATCTGGCTTTCTTTTCTTTCAAAGAATTAGTTTCAAGCTGTGTGGTGGAGCACGCCTCTAATCACAGTCCTTGAGAGGCAGAGGTAATCAATTCTCTGAGTTCAAGTCCAGCTTCATCTACAGAATGAGTTCTAGAACAGCCAGGGCTGTACAGAGAAACCCTATCTCAAAAAATAAACAACAACAAAAATGATTTTACTTTATCATATGTATATGAGCCTGAGTGTATCTATGTGCATGACTTGCATGCCAGTGCTCACGGAGTCCCGAAGAGTGTTAGATTTTCTGAAACTGGAGTTATAGCCTATTGTGAGCCACCTCATGCAGGTGCTATGAAGGAAACTTGGATCATCTGCAAGAGCAGCCAGTGTCCTTAACCACTGAGCCATCTCTTCAGCCCTCAATTTTTGATGTGGGTTCTGGGGCTCAAATAAGCATTTTACTGACTGAACTCACCAGCCCTGTTTACTGTTTGTACAATATACTGGAGAGAGATTGGATAGATCCAACAGAGGGATCTGCTTTGATTTTGAATAAGGGAGATTATGATGGGGCATTGGGGAGGAGGGTAATGGAAAGAAAGAAGGAAAAGATAAAACAGATCAGTGGACTAGACTGCAAAAATTCCAGAACTTTATTGATGGGATTCACAGCCTGGCTCTGCCACCTATCGTCTGTGTGGCCTTGGTCAGTTACTGAGCTTCTCTGTTGTGGGTTCCTTATCTTCAGAGTGGGGTGAAAATGGTGCCTAACTCAGGAAGTGGCTCAGAGGGATAATGAAGGACACAGCACCATTCCGTCTTACTGGGATGATTCATCTCTGAATTTTCTCAGCATTTACTCTTCCCAGTTATCTGCTCACTGTTTGGCATGTCTCACAACAGCCTTAGTCACTTCAGAGGAGCCAGACACCATTTGGGATATTTAGTTTATTCATAGAAGTAAACATTTCTCCCCTCAAAGTAGCCATGCTAAGTAAGAGGAGCTGTGGAAATGTTGATAAATCAAGATATTGAAATACTTAAAAGAGTTCCTTGGGTTCTTCAACAAGATATTCTTTTGAGTATCTTCAGCAACAACAAGTCTTTGCTTCTGAATATAGTGTATCTGAAATTAGAGCAATCTGGGCCTGGGAGGATAGGCCTCTCATAGTGGTTATCTCACAGGGAAGGCAAGAGGACCTCAAGATCAGTGTCTGCTTGGGCTACAAAGTGAGCTCAAGGTCAGCGGGAATAACTCAGTGAGAAGCTATCAGAAAATAAAAAGGGAAAGGAATGCTTGCTTTATCACAGTGGTAGAGTGCTTTACTAGTCTGTAGGAGACTCTAGCTTTAATCTGTAGTGCTGCCAAATCAAAGTGAAACACATAAAAGAGTAAACTCATATTACAGGAAGTTATGTTAATATCACTTCTTTATATTCATATAGCATATATATAAACATATAACCTTATAATATTAATTATAATATACTTGTTATCTAGTCATCTACAGAAAAATTATTTCTGAGTGTGTGTATGGGAGAGGGTATATCAAGATCTAGTCCTTGGGGCTAGAGAGATGGCTTACTGGTTAAGAGTATGACCACATAATAAGCTTATAGAGGACCAGAGTCTAATTCCTAGAACCCAGGTTGGCAGCTCACAAAGTCCAGCTCCAGGGGATCAGATACTCCTGGCCCCACTTACCTGTGACCTGAGGAAGCTTTGCTGCTTTAGCAGCCAATTATATAATCATGTGCATGAAGCCATCACTGTAGTGCAGAATCCTTTGCCTGACTCCAAGAGAGGGACTTGAGGCAGAGGCAGTGTTGTTGCCCTGTCTGTACTACAAGGAAGAGTCAAAAAAAAAAAAAAAAAAGAGGTCCTGAAGACAATATTACTTGAATCTTCAGAGTCATAAATATCTTGGCTCAAACATGACTTGGAGATGGCATTGTTGTTGGAAGCGTTGGCCCTGTGGGGCAGTATTGAGAGATATAGAAACATTAAAGGATAGTCTAGCAAAAGGTAATTAGGACATGGGGGGATGCGTCGGCGCTAGAAGGGACTAATGCTGATTTCAAAGAGTGGCTTGGTTCTCATGAGAGTGGATTGTTATGAGAGAGGACCTTCCATCTGTATGGCACATTTCCCTTCTTCTTTCCAACTAGTATGTCCTATAGCCAGTAGGCTCTCATTGGAAAACTGTCAAAAGGCTGTTCTGAACATCAATTCATAATCATTTGTGGCTCAAATGAACCTCTTTATGAAGTAACCAACATCAAATATCCTATTACAACATTGGCTAACCCAGGGAATTTAGTTGTTGAACAATATCAAAAAGCCAATGATTCATGCCTCTTCTTGATACATAAACTGAGACTACTGAAACCTGAACACTCTGACTCTTGCTTTTCAAAGGAGAATTGGTGCCTGGGACAGAATACTGATAAGATCTACACAAAGAAAGCCTGGACCAAAATTCAGCCCAGATTTTGAGCATGAAACCCACCTTTCCCATTTTTATTTTTAGTTCTTTTGATCTAAGAAAAATTACATCATTTAATAACATACTTAGTGAAAAGAGCCACCATTATACTGTCAGGTTAATGGGAGGAGGGCTGAATGTGACTTGGAAGCTCATCATGCAATGAATTTTCCTGTAATTTGAACTTTTCCAATGAGCTGGCATTCCACTGATATGGCCATATGCCATCACAACCCCCTTCCAGCTCAGAGAATGAAGACTATTGCTGTCCTGAGCTACTGATGGACACGAGCAGTTCTGTTGTCAGGGCTGTATCTGAAAAAGAGGGAGAGAGAGAGAGAGAGAGAGAGAGAGAGAGAGAGAGAGAGAGAGAAACTAGATCTTTTCAACCTAAAGGTTCTCTCTGTAGAATTAATTAAAGACATTTTTAGAAGACATTTGGATTACAGGAACGTGGCGATGATATCACATTATGACATTTATTCCTTACCAAGAAGCTCCGTAATTGGTTCACCTATTCAAAAACTGTTATTTTACCAGAGAATAAGAATTCTAGGAGCCATAGTCAGATTTATTTAATTTACTTAATTGACATATAAAAAAGTGAACCAATTCACTTTTGACTCCTAAGTGTAACATTTATGTATTTTTTTGGAGACACACATTAATGGGGGAATTTATCCAATGTTGATCAAAATCTGTGGGAAAATGAGCCAATTGGTTACTATTTTATTATGTTAGATTAAAGAATATTTAAATATCCATTAGAACTCTCCAGAAATAAACTGTTGAAACGTTGAAGCATAGGGTGCCTATTGTTTAGGCTCTCCTTTTGAACCTGAGAAAGGATTTGGGGAAGGCTAACTGACCTGCCTATGATTTTGTAGCGGAGAAAGAGTGTGGCAAGCGAGGCTAGAACCCAGAGCTTCTGCTTTGTGTCTAGCACTTTCCCCACCAGGTGGGGCTGTTTTATGCATCATACGCAGTAAGGCTGAGATCCAGAAGTCAACAGAAGGCGTGGTCACTGCCTTGCAAAACACCATGCCCTCAAGGATATTTTATCTTCCTGTGGAAGATACATGCATTTACTGGTTCATTTGTATTCCTTCAAGATAGGTCCCTATTTTCCCCATCTTTGAACAATTTTTTTTAATACCATACAGTCTAGCTATATAGGTAGTAATAAAGAAAAGCAAATACTGAAAGACATTGTCTAAAGATGGTAGCTGTATCACTTAGGCAGAAGGTACAATAAAGGCTGCCAATCTGAATGTCTATAAGAAGAAAGAGGGGGTGAGACTTCAATAGTTGAAATATGTTCTGTTGGAATGAGAGAAGTGATGCGACCATTGCACCATGAGTGGGTGTGCCAACAGATCACATTTTCTGTTTTGTGTGACATACCACTTAAGCACGATGGTGCTAATTAGACTTGATGTGGCTGGAACAAAGTATCCAAGAAAGCAACTTGAGGAAGGGACAATTAACTTATGATGTCAGAAGCTTTAGTCGACTAATGCCAGACAGGGCATGGCAGAGAAGAGAAGCAGCCACAGGGCAGAGGGAGAACAATTCCCTATCCCCTTCTGTCTTTTCCCCAGCCTATGGATGGTGCTACCCACACTAAGGGCTGATCTTTCCATCTTAGTTAACCTTCTCTTGAAACGTCCTCAGTGACACACCCAAATGTAATGAAGTATTGGTTAAGATTAATCACAACTACTGGTATTCAGAATGTATTCATCGGCTGGAAACAGAAGGTTGAGTAGATGTGACATCATGGGAGAAAGACTTGCATGGGTGATAACAGATGTCCTGTAGTAACTGGTGGCTACAGTGTAGATGAGCCTTTAAGAATCTTAATTTAAAGTCCATAAACAGAAGGCGCATAGCTTGCTTTACTCTGGAACTGGGTCTTCTGGCTTAGGGGGTTTAAATACCCTATTACTGCGTGCAAAAGACAGAAGCGACCATCTCTCTGCCAGGGCACTGTGTTTTTCAGTCACTGGAGGGGTTCCCTCCAAGCCTGGGTGATTATAGAGAGGAGATATTTAAAGGGCAGTATTCACAATTTAGATTTGCGGGTGTAGCAGACGACCTTTAAGGTGCTTTCCAGCACCCGGGGTTTTATGGCTCTCTTTCTATTATGCATCTATGCTGGATATGTGTGACATTGTTTGAGGCAAGCACTGAGAATGAACAGGAGCACAGTTTGGAATGTCGATGGCGCGTACATCTACTTTGTGTTTCAATTTCTGGAAGCAGTCTTTGTCTGGGAGGCAGTTTGGTCGGTGACCTTCTGTAACATTTGGAGCCCGGCCACACTGTCTTTGTTTACTGTAAAGAGCATGGAAAACCGACTTCCTGACGGTGCTCTGTGAAGTCTAAGGTCAAACCACTCACAGGTGAACAAACACAGTCCATCTACCTTAAACTTGGCATTTGGCCTCTGTAAAATGGAACTAGGTAGCAGTGTTGGGGACCTGAAAAGGGGAAATCTGTCCTCTGCCAGCAGCCAGCAATTAGTCACTTTGTCAGTCAGCTTTGTGAAGCGCTAATCTTAACTCAGCGACCATGTTGGGGAGGCTGGAAAACAAAGCATACACTATAAGGGCCTCGAACCAGATAGTAAATGAACCTCTTTCCTGCTCAACATCTGTATATCCCAGGGTTGCATCCAGCTTCTGTCTTTAATGATAGGACTCCACAGTAGCTGAAGTAGGTTAGCCTCCTTTCTGAAACATTTATCATATTTTTCCCCCTTTTATTTATTTATTTATTATTTTATTTTTTTTTAAGTTTTTT
Source organism: Mastomys natalensis (assembly GCA_021653895.1). Classification (NCBI taxonomy): domain Eukaryota; kingdom Metazoa; phylum Chordata; class Mammalia; order Rodentia; family Muridae; genus Mastomys; species Mastomys natalensis. The sequence continues at coordinate 201,431 of JAJTUV010001582.1, read as the reverse complement.
GAGACAGGGTTTCTCTGTGTAGCCCTGCTGTCCTGGAACTCACTCTATAGACCAGGCTGGCCTCGAACTCAGAAATCCGCCTGCCTCTTTCCCCCTTTTATTAAACACTGCTAATTTCATTTCCATTAAATGCAAGCACTCCTCTTTGTCAAAGAAAATTTCTAGCTCAGAGGAGTTTTTAGGGCATAGACAGTCTCCCTTCATTTTTCCTCCTCTTCTAAGTATACACTGTCCTAGGTGAAGTGTGTGTGTGTGTGTGTGTGTGTGTGTGTGTGTTGTCTGTGTGTGTGTATTAAACAATGACTTTGATCAAACCTTAAGCTGGTTACTTAAAGTCATTTTTTCAAGATCGGGTATTCATGTTACTATATTTAGATTATTAGAACTTACCCAAACTGATCGAAGTGGATGAGCATAAACTTAGCTTTCACCGTATTTTTAAATAATATTCCGCCCTGCAATGTAATCTGATCCTCTAGTGCCCTAGTTATCCCAAATTGCTCTTGAAGCCTCTTTAGAGGTGATCTACTATGCTTTTGCTAAAATATATTTGGGTATTAAAAGCTCAATTCTTTACTGCTGATGAGAAAGATTATTAACACTCCCCCTCCCCCTCTCCAGCTATATTATGAGGCAATAACATCCCTATTCACTTCCTGGGCCAGAGACAGTATGTCATTTAACCTTCATTAACTGTCCAAGGAATGAGAAACCTTCATTAATTTAGTGTTCTAGTTAGCTAAAATTGAGCAAGAAGGCTGATAAGTTCCTGTGTTTCTTCCTTTCACTCTATGCATCACATGTGAGTGTTGAAGCCTTCAGGATATCTATCCCCTTGATAAACACAGCCTTCCTGTTAAGAAGGAGCTAAGAAGGGTAGGCCTGTAGCCAAGCAGAATACAGCAAGATCAGCCTAGCTAGAAAGAAGCAGTTGAGGTATACAGTTACAGGTTAAGCAGGTAGCACTGAGAAACTGGGGCAGAGGTAGAATGAGAGATGGCATAGAGTCCATTTCTATGGTTTTAGTATGATGATGAAAAGCAACCCAGCAAAGTCACTTAGATATCATGAAATAGGAAATGCTCTATGTACTCCATGTAGTGGCATTACTTTTTTTGGTATTACTTTTTTGTGATAAAACACTATGACCATGGCAGCTCCTGGAGATTGAGCCACCAACCAAAGAGCATACATCTATGGGCTGGTCAGAGGCCTCTAGCACATATGTAGTAGAGGGCTGTCTTATCTGGCCTCAGTGAGAGAAGTTGCACCTAATCCTGTAGATACTTGATCCTCCAGGTGGGGGATACTTGAGGGGTACTCTGTCAGAGGTGAAGGGGAGGGAGATGGGGGGGAAGAACTCTACAAGGGGGGATCAGAGAAGCAACATTTGCGATGTAATAAATTAAAATAATTAATTAATAGTGAAAAAAATCATGACTATATGTAATTTGAGGAGAAAAGGGGATACAGTTCTGTATCACAGAGGGAAGTCAGGTTGAGAACTCAAGGTAGGAACCTGGACAGGAACTGAGGCAGACACAAGGGAGAAACACTGTTTAGCTTGCTCCTTGTGGGTTATTCTGTCCACTATTTTCTTACACAACTCAGAACCATCTGCCCAGATGGCACCTTCCACAATAAGGTGCTCGTCCACATCAACTGGTAATTAGGAAAATGCACCAATAATTACCTACAGGCCAGTCTGATGGTCACATTTTTTCAGTTAAGGTTCCCTCACCCCACAGTACTATAGCTTGTGTCAAGTTGACATAAAACAGGTTCATTATCTTGAAAAGTATATCTAGAGCTTGGCATCTGGTATACATCTATACACATCTGTAATTTCAGCTTGGAATACTGAGGCAGGAGGACTGTGAGCTTGAATCCAGCCTAGATTACATAGGGAGTACTAAGCCAGCCAGGGCTCCACAACAAAATCTCCTCTCAAGACACAAAAGAATAAATAACATCAAAGGGAAAGGAAAACTGTACTAAGCATTTGTGTAGCCAGCAGCCTACTTGACTGTCCTTAATCGTCACAGCTCTTTCCTCACACAGCCCCCAGAATGCATCTATCTCCTTCCCCAGCACCAGCAGAGTCCAGGAGCCTTGCCTCCCAGACAAAGACTGCTTCCAGAAATCAGAACACAAGGTAGATGTAAGCACTGTCAACATTCCAAACCACACCTTTGTATGTTCCCCAGTGCTTTCTCTGAACAGTGTCACCCACATGCAGCATAGGGGCATCACAGAAAAGGAGCTATCCTGCTCTCCATAGATCTGACCTCCACCCTTTCCATCAATCACCCTTGGTCTTGGCTCCCAGATTGGCTATCTTATAGGTGGGCTGTTATTCTTCAGCATTAAGGGGAGGGGTGAGATGCTTTAGAATGGGCCTCTCCTTGGTCTAGGTGCACTTCTCTCAACTAGCTTGCTGAAACGAAGTCTGTCCTTCTGTTGCACCTGCTTCTTTTTCTATTTCATTAAAATAATTGATCTCGAAAGTGCTTTGTTCATAGGATTGCTAAGAGACATAATAGATTTACAGTGCTTCCTATAGACTTGGGCATAACAAGTGTTCATTTTCAGTGATCAGCATTGCCACTGTTGAAACTTAACAACCTACCCAGCCTCTTGCTGGCTGTTTTAGATTTCACTACAAATTGGGACCCAGAGGCACCTGTCCAGGTGTTTATGTAGAAGCTGTTTCCCTCTTTGAGCTTTTCCATAGGATTTCTTCCCTGACTCACAGCTACCAGGCACATTTAGATCCATTTATTATTTTTAGTGAGAAATAAAACTCAGGAATAGTTGCATTGAAGGCGATATAATCTCAGTGCCAACAGAAAATGAGGTGCAGGCTCCGTAGATGTGTTTTCTGGGGGCGAGGAGTATGCTTCTATGCCATTGTTCTATAGTAATTAACAAAGCAAGACTGGTGTTGTTACTCAATGAAGGATCTGTATGAAGTAGATCACCTTTTTTTTCAAATAGTTCTACAAGCTGATAATACCATTGATTGGTAGCATACGAATATGAAGAAATCAAGGGCTAGCCTCGGTGATAGACAAAGAGTTTTCCTGAGCATGGTGGTGGTTTTGTATGATGCAGACACAGAAGTTTAGTGGCAATGGTTTGCAATCAGACAGAGATAAAAAGGTGTACAGTCTGACTCTGACGGAATGGAGAGGAATCTGAAATTGAAGGGCCACTTGTTAAGAAAGATTGTACAGAGGGTAGTGGAGAGGAAAGCAAGGCTACTGAGTCTTCCTGGATTGACTCTGCAGGGATCAGAATGATAGAAAGTCGTCTTTAGAGTGCAATTGCAACACCTTGAGAACACCTGTCATGTTCCACATTATTCCCAGGTTTCAGTAGCCTTTTATACAAATGCAGAGGAAGGCTCATGTGTGTCACCAAGGCTCTTGCATTGTTAAATGACATGGGAGGTAGTCACCTTACCTAGTCACAAAAAAAAATCTCTCATTTTAGCCAGCTTGTATGATCATATATTTTTCTAAAATAGTGTACTTTTACATTTTGAGAGTGTCCAAATAGGCAAGGTGCTTATTTTGGGATGATTGACAGAACCTGTGGAGGACCCCATGGTCATTTCTCTCCAGTGTGTGGTCTGTACTAAAACAGTAGTAGCCACTCAGCCTCTCTGCAGAGGGGTGTTCTGGGAAGCAATTGTTGGTTGTCATTTTGCTGCAAAGTAAAACTACCTAAGTGGCTCAAAGGCTTTGGCCAGTGTTAGAAAAACATCACCACTATTTGCCAGCATGAGATGCCAGTGTGAGATGCCAATGTGCAAACCAGAGACCTGTCAATTCAAAGAAACACCTTCCTTGTTTTGGGTGATGCCTTTTGGGAGAATCTTACTGCTGTATATATACCTTTAAATAAGAAATCACAATTGATTTATTATTTTTTTAAACAACAAAAACTGTCTCCTCTCTTCTCCCTACAAAGGGACAAGGTTTTCCCTCTTGGGTGAATACTGCATGCATCACTTGCCATAGAAAGGGTGCAGTCTTGGCAAGCCTCTTATTAGTCTAAAAATAAATTATTCACAATGCAGGTTCAGATACAGATTGCAAGGAGAGATAATAGAATTGGTTTTCCAAGCCTGATCATGCTCAGAAGACATGGTATGTGCTTTTCAGGAATCCACTTCAACGGAATCAGCTTTGACGAGTACACACAAGAAATAATATTGCTGCCATCCAGCTTGTGTCTGCGGTACAGCATCCTCCGCTTGTCTTCAAGTACCCACGGTGCCTCTTCATCAGTGTGCATATGGAAAAGTCCACGTTGCTCAAGCATCTCTTCTGAGATGCCGCCCTCCCATTGTTCTTTTAAGGAAATTTCTTCCTGGCAGCGTGAGAGGGGCACTGCCTCCTACCCCCCTTCTGCCTCGGCAGAGCAGTTGACCACAGCAGCAGCCGACTCCGGCTCGTCATGTGCTTCCTCATGTGATGTAGGTCTGCGGCACTGTGGAGCAATCGCATTTGAGACTCGGCACTCGTGGACAGACGGGCGTTCAGGGACTGGGGAGTTTTTGGAGGGGGTGGGGAGGCCAATAAACCAAGGAAACGTCAGAAATAAAAGTCGCATCAAGTATGCTGATCTCTATATTCCTATTTTTGTTTTGAAATTTGATTTTAACTATTGTTTTTTCTGGTTGTGTCTGTATTTTTTTCCACTCCGACAGGCGCCGAGCTGCGCTGTTTTCTTTCTTTCTTTTTGATTTTTTCTTTTCTTTTTTCTTTTTTTTTTCGAAATTCTGAAGCCAGATGCTTCTTCACAGCTCCAGGGCTGCATCACTGTGTGCACATCAAGCTTCGGCTGGCTCACCTGCATGGTTCCGGCTGACTCCCGCCTGAGATGGCCCATCGTACAACTAGAATCCCAGAATCTCCTGTTTGCACCCTGCGGAAGGACCTACTGCAATCTCTGGCCAGGGTCTCTCACAGCCGGATGGGGTCTTGGAAGACAGGGTGAAGTTGCAGAAGACTGGGGTGGGATGCTAGAGGCATGCGAAGGACTTGGAAGGAGAATTTAGGAATACTATACATCAGTGCCCACCGATGCTATGCATATAGGGCGAGGGCAACCGCAGCCCCAGCCTCATACACCTAACACCGGCTGTTCTCTGGGATTAGTCTGAGGGGGACAACCCAAGTCTGGATGTGGTGGCATTTTCCCAGAGAGTGGAACTGAAGATGGATGAACCAGGTACTTGCTGTGTCTGCCTGGCAGGGCAGGGCTGGAGAAATGAAAGGAGAAAAGAAGAGATGCTGAGTGTCGTGAGATTGTCTGCTGCCGGCTCTGCAATCTTAGCCTAAGGAAGGATGGCATAATGTATCTGCCAGCACATACACGGAGGAACTGTAAATTGCAATGTGGATGTTCCTGGTACTGTCAAGGAAGAAACTGATGGGCTGGGTGACTATACAGTGTCCCCAGAGAAAATAGCAACCTTGCAGCATGGATTTAAGTGCATGTGCATGCCTGTAGAGACATGGAAGAGACTGTATAACACACACACACACACACACACACACACACACACACACACACAGAGAGAGAGAGAGAGAGAGAGAGAGAGAGACAGAGAGACAGAGACAGAGACAGAGAGAAAGAGACACACAGAGACACAGAGAGAGACACAGAGAAAGACACAGAGAGAGAGAGTTACTTTGCTGGGTCGAGTTTGATTACAGCCAGTATTTTCAGCTCCTGCTCAAGACCTATTTGCTGGCTAGCCAGAAAGCTTAGCCAGAGCAGCTGCATATAGACTTTTCTTTTTTAACACAGGCAGAGCAAGTCCCTTCAGTTTTAACTCCTTGAAGTTCTAAGTGCTCGGCGTTGGGCTGAGACTCACTGTTCGGTTTTGTTTTCTTCTACAGAGCCCTGTAAACACAGCTGTATTCAGTATGGCGGAAAAATTCTGTCCCTTAAATAGAATTGCGATCAATTTAATCAAAATAAATGTATCCCAGATGACTTTGAGGCCAGCTGGATACCACAGGCTTCAGAAGCTAAGCGTTCAGTAGAGATGAATATGGCGTTAGATTTACATGCTTTCGAATGCTAGGATCAGCCATGCTTAATAAAGGAGATTCTTTAAGAAAAGGGAGGGTCCTCCTGGCTCACAGCTAGATGGGTATCACAGGTGCTGCTGCTGATCCTGGCACTGGGGTTGGTGGCTGTCGAGCTTGCAGGGGTGTGTGGCATGAGGCAGGGCATAGCTGATGTCAGTGTGAAGAAAGCTTGCAGCCTGCTTGAGACTGGAGGAGGAGGGTGGCCTCTCCATAGCCTCTGTTGGGGCTTGGCGGGTACTAGAAGCTTGTAGATTGATAAGAGTGAGCTGGGTGAACTGAGCTCTGAGCTGGGAGCAAGCAGCTTTCCCAGTTGTCATGGGGGCTCCTCTGGGACGCCTGTCTGGCCTGTCCACCCACTGTTTGTTAGGAATTCTACAAAGCGGCTCTGTGTGCTGGATTATGTTTGGCCAGCTGTTGGTGCATTCCTGAGGGTGGGGCGGAGACAGGATCCTATTACTGTACTTCCAAACTGTAGATCTATGGAGGAGGAGAGAGAGAGAGAGAGAGAGAGAGAGAGAGGTTGTGGGGAGAGGAAAGAAACTCAAGCAAGTCTGATAATCCCTTCTTCTTCTCTAGGTTGTGCTAGAGGGAATTCAGAAAGGCTACAAAGTGAAAGAAAGGAGAGGGTAAGGGGTGGGAGCATGGTGAAAGAGCCATGAGACAAAGCAGAACTTCAAAGCTGCAGAGACGAGCAGAATGTCAGCAGCTTGTAATTAGCGGTTCATGGTTGCGTCAGAGACTGTATCTCTCCAAGAATAACTGTGTGCTGTGTGCCACAGAGTGCAGAAGACAGTCATAACTAAGTTATCAAGCACAGTTCAAACAAGGGCAGACGCATGGAGGCATTTTCTGTTTGAAAATTCAGCATGGCTGGTGTGCACATCTCACCGGCTGGATTCTGACTAACTTCTGGCAGAATGCTCAGTGTATGAGAGGGTGTTTGTTAGATCAAACAGGGAACCTGTAAGCATGCAGACTGAGTATGCAAGCTCTTGTCACTGTAAGATACTGTCCCAAACAGCCCCATACTGCACTGCTGGGCTCCTGTCTCAGTATATACCCTTCACTTTTGTATGTTAGTGGAGGAAAGTTAAAAGTACACCCAAAAACATATGTCCCCATTAGATTCTAAAATCTCTAATATAGAATTAAAACTTGACTGCTGGTTCTGAGTTGTTTTGGTATTCTTAATTTATACACTGAAGAAGCTTTCGTTGTGATTATCTTGCTGGTCATCCTGTGGGAAGCATCGTACTACTGTATAATGTTGAAGGGCACCTTCTCTTCTGTCCCCTGTCTCTGGTGTCTGGAGGAGCTGGTGTTCTCTGTAGCCTCCATGAGGAGCTGGTGGGAGGAGCTGATTGGCCAGCAGACTCAGCGTGTTTACTCTTATTTGTTTTCAGTGTTCCTTCGCGGCGTGCCTTTTGTATTTGTATTTGTGCTCAAGCTGCACAATTACTACTGACCAGCTTTGTTTCTCTGCCTGACGTGAAGTCAATTTTAGTTCAGCCCCTGCAGTTGAGTCCCCCGGCAATATGCACATATGTATTATGTTACTCATGTATGCACTTTCCTTTTAAAAACGTGGATTAGGGAAAATTGTAGGCAAGGAGAGCCGTGTATATTAAATCAATAGCTTTTTGAATCACATGTAATATAATTTAAATATACTCACTTTAAGGTTGCCAAAGCCTATGTTGTGTGAGCCCAGTTAATTTACATCTTCGATTTAGTCAAGGAGTAGAACCTGCCAGATCAGAATGCTGTATTCTGTGCACCCAACAGGGTGGAAGACATTATTTTGTTTGTGTTAGTTCAAACAGCTGGTCATTAATGCAGTCCCCATTTCTAGAGTGAAATGCTGGTGGACATGAATGGCTGTCTGATTAATGCTGCCCCTCGGAGGGTCCTTCACCCAGCCATGCTCGTGCAGAATAATGTAGCATGATGTGATTGCACTCTAACAGGATAGTATGTCATTGTGTCACCAAGCAATTGAGGTTATTATGGGGCAGGGCAGACAGACGGGACAGTGGGGTTACTAGACCGTAGCATTTTTAGAAATACAGGCCTGACCTACTTAGAGTTATTCTGGCAGGCAGCTGCACGGTACATAAAGTCTCCTGATAGGCTGAGGCTGTTGCTAGGGGGAATTAGCATGAATTTTTCCACACAGAGACTCAGCGACTGAATGATAAAAGCTGACTGGAATTAAAGAGATTTGGTTTAGCATTGTGCAGATTGATCTGCCTAAGTTTTTTCTTTCTTGAGTGTAGAGAAAGAGTGTAAAAAACAGAAAATTTTTTGTTTATTTGTCTCTATTTGTTCTTTGACCTTCTTCTTCTCTTCCTTCTGCCCTTCATCCCCAAGAGCCAGGAGGGCAGGAGAGCAGAGCAGTTATGAAATTTTGGTTAATCTCATACTGTTGGGGTCATCGAAACCATGTTGCAAATGGCAAGATGTTTAGGCTTCAGGACTGCTGGGCGTGCCTAGCAGAAGGGCAGATGGGTTTTTTGGTCCCCTGTGTAGCAAGCTGTTTTGGAGTTGGGCATGCATCTTTTATACACTGTATATTTTATACACCCTTTTCCCTTTTGGGCTTGAACAAAACATTTACATAAATTCTTTTCTATCCAAACAGATTGAAGCTTGCAATTGCTGGCTTGTTTAAAATAAGATAGACAAGATTCCCAATTTAGAATATATATATATATAATATATATATAAATAGGTTTAGGTTTAGTTAGTTAGGTTAGGTTAGGTTAGTTATTTTTATTACAAAAACATTTTCTGGGATATTTTTGTCTTTTGAAAAGCCCAGTTTGGTGTTTATATTCAGGGATAGAATTTAACTGCCCCTACCCCACCCTTTTTGTTTCCCAGTGTACATAAAGCACTGTTTTTTGTTTTGTTTTGCTTTGTTTTGCTTTTTTTCACTGCATAAGAAAGTGTAGCTGCAGAATCCAGTCTGGAGACTATTTTTCCATGTTGCTGACACGGGCACTGAGTAGAGACAGAGCTCACATAATCAATTTTACAACATGACCCACTTTCCCTCCCCAGCATTCCCAAGTGTCTGCAGTTTTAATAGATCTTTACAAGAAGAGGATTTTAAATAGATCATTTTAAAATAATCTGAAAGTCCATCAAGAGAAAAATTAAAGCAATGCGTATTCAAGAATACTTTAAGTTTTTTTTCTCATCTTAATTATATGCTATCTGTGGTGTTTGTGCTGAAAGTAGTTATTATCCTGTTATTTTTATTTGAAATTAATTTTCTGTAAGAAAGTACTATGAGTCCACAAGTAAACAAGGAGCTGAGGTACATAAGTACTGGAGAGGAGAAAAAAAAGAGTGCTCTCAGCCTGTCTCTCGGGATTTCTTGGCCATGTGTAAAGAAGCAAAAAGATATTTATCTGTGGGTTTTTTTCCCATTTATGTTTAAAAGGTATTCAGAACTATGTGGATACAGACACTATAGTGGAAACAAAGCAAAAATAATTTAGTGGTATTCAACCCAGAAAGCCATTGATTGTCCTCTTTAAAACAATTCCACTCGAGTGTTGTTTCTGTTTGAGTATTTTAGCATGTAAAGACAGCTCAGTAAAGAGAATGTTGTGGGGATGAATTGCACCCTCACTAGCTAGGAGTGTCCCCACAACAGCATTAATCATGAGGAGCTCCAAACACTAAACCATCTTTCATAAAATGATCAATTTATTTTTATGAATATGAAATATCCTTGTGTGCTCTTCCTTATAAAGTGATGCATTTTTTTTCAAAATTGTTTTATCAAGCGAATATTTTTGGCCTTTCTTCCAGCATAATTCACTTTGCCTAAGTTGGGGTAAAGGTACTTAAATATTTAAGTGCAGGGATATAGAAATAAAAAGTCAACTTTAAAACCCCTAAATAAGGACATACTTTAAATTAATGCTCTTTAATGCACAGATGCCTAATTTATGGAATCTATAGCCTGTGTCCAGGTACACATAATACTCGCAGTAAATGTTTGTTTGTTTAATAAAAAATGAATTGGCCATATTGGATTGTTCAGTATAATCTTACTTGGATGTTTACATTGTTAATTTTTTTCCCTTACTTTGGTTTTCAGCCATTACTAAAGAGGTAAGCATTTGGTGTGCCAACAAAAACAAAGAGAACATAGTTTTGAATGTAATTTATGCTTACTTAACTTCAGTTAAACTTAACTTCTACCATTCACTTAGTGTGTGTCGATAGTATTTGCTTCATCCACTGCCATTGATTAGGCAGCGAAAGGAACAAGCACCCCACTCATTACATTGATTATTTATTAGGTGAGCATTTCTTTCTGCTCACACATGAAGCTAGCTTTTCTAGTTATAAGGCCCAACATAAAGCAGTGAAGTTTGGGGAGTTAGAAGTTGTTTCTTGGGGTCACTGAGTTCAGTTTGGATCCAAGTAAAATATTGCCTCAAATATCCTGTCCAAACTCTGATGTCACCTAATCCCTGTACCTTGGAAAAAGGCCTGGTGGCTTTGCTTCCTATTGCTTAGAGGCAGTCAGCCCTTCTGATCTCACCAAGTCAGCTGCAGCTCTTTCAAACCTTCTCAGCACTGTTGAAGGACCAACAGTAAGTCAGACTGTGTCTTTGTGAAGTCATGCTAGCATACAGTAGCCCAGAGATTTCAGCATCATTATTTAAATAGTTAATAGTATTTCAATGATGTTTAAGTGCCCAAACTGTGATATCTGAGATCCTGTCTGTACCTTAGCCTGAAACTGGCCTGCCTTCCTTTTTACTGCTTTCTCTTTTTAGCTCAAAATCACTGCTATTCACTTAGCCCTTTCTCCCAAATCTCTCATCTTTCTTTTGTCCATGTGGTAGGTGCATAGAAGTTGGTTGATTGATGAATGGATGAGCAGAATAATGATTATTCAGTTGGTTAAAAAAGAATATATTGACAGCTATTCAGAAGGAAAAAAATCATAAATAAATAATGCAGTTGGCTATATGTGATGAAGATCTGAGTAGTTAGGTTTTATGGGCTCCCTGATCTCTATATAGTTACTCAACTTGCCTGATATAGCTAAAAGGCAGTAATAGACAGTATGTAAGCAAAGGAACCTGATTGCCTTAAAATAAAACTTTATTTATAGAACAAGCAATGGGCCAGATTTGGCCTATGCACTACAGACACAGGTATATTCTTATTATGATAGATTAAAGACATGACTTAAGCATGACATACATATTCCTTAATATATTTTTTGACTTTTTTCTCTCTTTTTTTTTTTTTTTTAGTTTACTGTAGCTGTCTTCAGACACACCAGAAGAGGGCATCAGATCCCATTACAGATGGTTGTGAGCCACCATGTGGTTACTGAGAGTTGAACTCAGTACATCTGGAAGATCAGTTAGTGCTCGTAACCTCTGAGCCATCTCTCCAGCCTCTCCTTAGTATATTTTTAAAAGGAGGAAGATTTGAAAAGTTAACCAAAAAAAAAAAGAAAGAAGATCAGAGTTGATTCTCAGTGGTAACAGGACTGAGATGCAACAGTTTATTTTGAAACTCAAGGATTAAAGTAAGTAAACCTGATTATTCTTTCTAAGATAATATTGTTCAAGAAATAAGAAGAAATAGACTTTTTTTTATCTTGTAAAATTACTTTTCTGGTGTTGGTCGCCAGGGGGAAAGAGAGACCTTATAGTTTGTATTTCAAAAGCTGGAAGGAAATCTAAAAATGACACAGAATGACTTTGCAAGGGTCTGGAGAGATTGCTCACTGGTTTAGAGATAGCATGTGGCAGGATTTTCCCTATCCAATTACATTAAAATATTAGTGCAGCAGGAGGCCTGTGATTGGAGATGGAAAAGGAAGGCGGAACTAAGAGTTGGACAGAGAGACAGCCTCTCAGGTGGAGAGAGGAGAAGGAATCCAAGGTGGAGCAGGAGGAATACAATCCAGATTCTACGTGGCTTTAAATAGCCATGGGACGATAGAATATAATATAGGGATAGAATAATTGGGGTAACTTGTCTAATCTTGGTGGGCATCTTGGACTATTATCAACTGGCCCTCAGTTTAGTATGTGAGCATCTTGTGTATTAAGAATTTGTTGATAGCTGGAAAGATGGCTCAGTGATTAAGTCACTGACTGCTCTTCCAGAGGTCCTGAGTTCAATTCCCAGAACCACATGGTGGCTCACAACCATCTGTAATGGGATCCAATGCCCTCTTCTGGTGTGTCTGAAGACAGTTACAGTGTACTCATATACATAAAATAAGTAACTTAAAAAATTTAAAACAAAAAAGAATTTGTTGATATATAAATCTGACTTGTTAACTATAAGCTTCTAGAGTTTTGTTTTACTGGATTATTGGAGAGTGGGTCCACCAACCACAGGGGGGTTATGGTTGTGAAGGAACTAGCAGCTCCAGAGACAAGCGAACCAGAGAGACAGAGGCAGTGGGACCATACCAGGGCAGCGGAGTTGGTGGGCAGAAAGTTGGCAGCAGTAGTGTGGGAAGCCTGTCGGTCCATTTTTCATTATTTCCCACAACAGTAGCACCCATGTTTGGACAGCATGTAACTGGTTGTAATTGTAGTTCAGAAGATTGGACAACCTTCTTCAGGACACCCGGGCAGCAACTTTACACATGTACATACCACACACAGGCACACACACACACACACACACACACACACACACACACAATTGAAAATAAAATGACTGTACTACATCATGACATCTTGCTGTTTGTGTACTACTGTTTAATCACTATAAATACTGTACTAGACTAATTGGCCCTTATCTTTAGAGGTATGTGTTCCAAAGACCCCAGTGATACCTGAACCACAGGATATGCAGAGGTTGATCTACGCTGCACTTTCCACTAAAGTTTTATATCAGCATACAGATGTACTAAAACTTCATCTATAAATCTGGCATCGTAAGAAATTAGCAGCAAAAATTCCTGATAAGATCAATGATTTAAATAATGAACTAAAATAGAAATTACTTAAAACATGATTTCTTTGTGTGTGTCTGGTATATGTGGGTAACATATGTATATCTGTATGTGAAGTCTAGAGGTTGATGTGAATGTCTTTCTTCCTTTTTCTCCACTTTATTTTGCAGAGACTACATCTCTCACCAAACATGAAGTCGCCAGCTCTCTAATTGGCCAGAAAGCTCTAGGGATCTTCCTGTCTTTGCCTCCCTACTGCTAGGAACACAGTTCTGTAATCTATGTGCCCCCATGCCAGCTTTTCTTGTGGATTATGGATCCACCCATGCCCAGCTTTTCATGTGGTTTATGGATCCATACTCAGGTCCTTATGTTTGTTAGGCAATCATGAGTTTGGTTCTAACTAGCTGGCAAACCCATGACTCTTAGTTTCTGTAATTTTCTGTTTGGCATATTGAGACTTCAATTTATCATGAAACTTTGGGTATTTTAACCATCATAGTCAGATCTGTTCTTTCTCTCACATCTTTGTCCTTCTTATAGTAGGTAGCAATTACCTTGCAGGATGCAGTATTAGAGTTCAACATCTTCAACTTTCTTGCTCTATTTAAGCCCCTCTCTGGTGTTCGATCCCATTTGTGATGTTTACGTTGGTCTGACATGTTTGTAGATGACATTAGAGGCTGTAAGCAGGATGGAGATCAAGACATAGATCTGGGCATTAGGAGACCCTGTGTTTAAATCTATATTCTGTACCCATGAGTTGTGGGAATTAAGATACTTTAAGGTGTTTCCCTAAGCTTGAACATCCTCTTTTATAACCTAAGGATAATGATAGTCACTACAAAGGTATCATGAGCTTGAGAACATGAATCAAGCTGTCTGGCCTCTTGTGAGTGAGTAGTCAGTAAAATCTGGTGGCTGTTGCTTTTGGTACAACTCTTGTTCTTACAACTGTGAATGATTCTGCTTCCAAGCAAGCGTGTGATCTGATATTAGGCTCTGAGATCTTGGTGGGATCTTTAGGGCCCTGCTCTTTAATGGGAGGGTCATCTAGAGTATTTATTTTGTAAAGTCAGATTATTAAGAACAACAACAAGAAGAAAGCACACACAGAACCAGGGTAAACACAGAGGTACCCAGTATCCCGCAAGGAATTGTGTGCTTATCCTCACTGCTACCCTCTGATTTTTTAAAAGTTGACATGGATTTTAGCTAATTCTCTTCAAAGAATGCCCTAAACACATGGCTTCCCCTTCCCCCCTTCTCTTTTTCTATCTGCTTGTAAGGCCAAAGACAGATGGAAACAAAAAAGGGGCCACCCATTCTATTCCCTAAGGCTATACTTTCATTATTTTCAAATAATGCTTCAGGCTTACCTCCACCAGAAAACCTAGCCTGTTCCAGTGGCTTTGGAGGAACAGGGATCTGCTACATCCTTCAGTCTTGAACTGATTTTGAGCCTGATGACTTAAAAAAAAAAAAAAAAAAAAAGGCAGTTGCTGCCAGTCAATCACCTGACTTCTCTTTGCTCTCAGGCCTGCTTCCTTTGAATCCTTTATGCACCCAAATGTAGCTTAAGCTGGCCTGACAACAGAACTCCTGTAAAAGTGTGTTCACCTCTATGAGATTGCATATACCTCAGGCTAGAAAACTGTCTTTCTCTAATACCCGAAGGAGCCATCTGTGTGTTCTTTGTGCTCAAATAGTTGTGAAATTAATGGCTGCCATAGATTTGCCCATTCTGCGTGTATATCCTAATCATTCATGTTACACATGTCACTTGGACTTTTGCTAAACTATTAATAGTGAATATAAATTAATGATGAGATTGAATCTATCTCAGCAGTAAAGGAAAATGACTTAAAGAGACAGGGGCCTATCCCCAGTTAACTGAGACAATAACCATTTCAGTGCCTTTTCCAGAGATCAGAAGCTACTCATTCTGCACTTTTATTTAGACATGCTTGCTGCATGGAGATGAAATGGAGAAAGAAAGGGAACAAAAATATTGTTCTAAATGCGGGAATAATCGTTATTGTTTTGTGGGAGTTTCATAAATTCCTAAATTCCTAAATGTGTCTCTTATTCTGAGTGAGAAATTCTCTGTTGAAAAGCTTATTTAATGAAAAATGTTCTGGAAACAGTTGAATTTGATACTTGGTATTTTAGCTTGTCTTTATATTTTTTTTCTTAATAAAAAGAAATCCTTTGGTTATCTAAGAGAAATGCTAGAAAAATGTTGCTTTGATGGTTTTTGAGGCCCTTTCTTCCCAGCGAGGCTAAGAGCATTCATAGCAGAGGTGTGGCAGCAGGAGGGGTGGGGTGCAGCTGAATGTCTGTGGTCTCCCTGGGGCTTTTTCCTTGCTATTGCCAGTGGCTATAAATGGCCACCAACCCCAGGGAAGTGAATGGAACAGCATGTGAGCCAAAGTCTCTTTGTACTCACTGCCAATTGCTAGGTGTGATTGAATATTTTGAAAGAAGCCAATAAGTAAAAATGGGCATTTAGTTAGTGCCTTTTAGAAATGATCCTTTTCCCTCTTTTCCCCTCCTTTTCAAATATATTTGATGCCATGGCTTTGGACTCTGCCTACCTCTCTTATTATCTAAGCTATTCATCCATCCTATAATAGACACATGGTAAGTACCAGGTGGATGACATTGGGCTTAGCATGTTTTTTGTCCTCTAACTGCTATAGATTCCTGTGTTTTGTCCTTGTTCTGTTACCAGGAGGCCCTGCTTCATCTGACTTTCCAGGCCATAGTCATTAAAGTTCACAGCATAGAGGCCCCTTGGTTTCCGGATCCAGTTACAAGCATGAAGAATGCAGCATTGTTTTGCAAGAATGACTGCTGGACCTTGAACATTACTGTGTTCTCAGAGTAAAAGATATGTGTAGATTTGCAGTGTTTTAATTTTAAGGGCTCTTTTTACACCTGCTTATTGGAAGAACATTCCACAGAGCTCTCTGCATGTCCTGTTGTTTCAGCAGAAAACACAGTAGTAGCTGGAGTGGTGTGCGGTGATCATTAATCTTTACTAGAGTCAGTGGACTCTTAATTAAGGAGATATGAAGCTGTGTGTTTTTTCTTTTGTTTTTTTCTTTCTTCTTCATAACAGGCACAAATCATAAGACAGAGGAGCCTCTAGAAAAATATTGATAATTTACAGCCAATTCAAATGAGGGCAGCAAATAGTTTTGAATGAGTGTGACTTCTCTTGGCCTGTTCTTCACCACATTAGGATTTGGGACTGGAGGTTGGTGTCCCGGTGTGTACTCATTGAGGCAAACAGGCCCGGAGGCTTTTCCAGACATCCCTTTGAATTCCTCTCAAGCACCTGGATAAAAGAATGGTAGGTGTGGTAGAGGTCTTTCCTTTCATAGCTTGCTTTTTGTAAAATCAGTGTTTGACACTGCAAGCTTAGTTGCTGTATTTTATACCCAATCGTAAAAGGAGAACCAACTCCATTCACTTAAAACACTATAAGACTCTTAAAAATTAGTATTTTCATAGGTATCATAGCTGGGTAGGTGTTGCAGTACCTAAGTAAATACTCAAATTGATCCTGGCATAGTGACATTCCTCACTACCTGCCCCAATGTTTCCCTTTCTATTTTGATATGCCTAAATCAGCTCAATGGCTGAGCCACTTCCTAACCTCCATGTTCCTAATCTACCTCCCTCCGATATTCTCAAGTTGTTACTTACTAAAATCTATGCTCCATCTTTGCTGCCCTGGATCAGTCAAGCAGCCCTTTTGGGCCACTGTCCCCTAAACTTCTACATGGTGGCTATGCTCTCTCTATCCCACACTTTCTCAGGTGTGACATCTCTCCTTTCCTTCTCCTGGCATGGCATATATCCTTCTATCCTTTCTCTCTGTCCCTAACCCAGGAATTTTATAAGTCCGAACCTGTTTGCCCTGCCCAACCATTGGCTGTTGGCATCTATATTTACCAACCAGAACCATCTGGGTGCAGGGTCCCTCAGTGTTTTACATGGGACCATGTAGGTTCTCATGCTAACAGTTTTGGGGACCCAAATTAACATAATACAAGCAGCATTAGACCAAACCTACTACAGGTAGGACTGTTGGTTGCCTTTCTTCTGATATCATAAACTCCTACCCTCACAGGTGGACACTTACATCAATTTCAGCTCAAAGACTGCTGGTCCCTATTTCTGAAGTTAATGGTGTATGACTTTCTAACTCTTGGCATTGGAAATAGTCTGTACAGTTTGGAAGTCTCTTTTGACAGCTTTGGCCAGCAACTGAAATAAGAGTTTCTCATCTCTGTTATTGGGGTTTTGTTAGTTGGTCTTTGGCTCTTGGGAAGAAGGTTATCAGGCAAGATGAGGAAAGTTCATTAAAACTGTATATGTGTGTTTATGGACATGACAAATTGAACAAAGAAGGACTTTGAGGCCTCAACCCTACGTAAAGAACTATGTAGCCAATTCAGAAAGCTGAGAACAGAAGTGGTCTTCCTTAGGGAGAGCACATCAACTGGTTGTTCATGCCATAAAAACATACATACAAGTAAAATTATGCAGATTGAACTGGTTATGTTTAGAAATACATGTGTATTTACTTACATTCATTGAATAATAATTAGTATACAAAGGGGTCACAAATTTTAAAGAGAATGAGGAGGGGTATTTGCAAGTGTAAGGAAAAGGAAGGAATTAATAAAATTAAATTATAATTATTAAAACACACACACACCACACACATACACACACACAACCTTTAAAAAATGATTAGTATTTTCCAGAGTAGCTCTATTGTGCAAAGAAGATCCAGAATAGATGCAATTTACATCTTCATTTGTTTCTTTTCCTTGTTTATCTTTCCTTCCTACCTTCATTCCTTCCTTCTGTCTCTCTATATTTTAAATTTGGTACTGAATACTAGTGGTTTATAGTGAGGATATGGCTTAAAATATCCACATTGCATCTGCTTCCAGGCCATTCCATACTTATGTAGAGAAATTGGACAAACAATTGCTGTGCTCTTCCTGAGGAAGACCACCTCTCCCATTCCCAGCTTTCTCAGTTGTCTATAGTTCTTTAGGGTTTCTTGCACTTGCCTCACCAACAACTTGAAAGAGGGTTTCTTATACAAGGTACTGGGGTTTTGTTAGATAGTCTATGGCTCTTGAGGGATATAAGTATTACATGTGATATTAGATAAATATAAATAATAGATTACCTTTTCAAATATATTTAATGGTAATTATCCCTCCTTTCCCTCTCCTTCTGTAGTGCCCTCCTCTTTCCCCATTAAGACCCACCTTGTCCTTTCCATTTCGATCTTCGCCTGTATCTTGCATTATCCTCTTTAGATCTTCTTTCAAAGCCTCCATGGTCCCTTTTTACTTTCCTAGTTTCTGAAGTTATTCACATCTGAGAATTTTGGGTTAGGAATGGTAGACGAGAAAGAACATGCAACATTTATTTTTCTGGGTTTGGGTTACCTACTTTTCAGGTCCATTGATTTACCTAAAAATTTTGTGATTTCATTTTTTCATTTTTAACATTTGAATAGTATTCCATTTTATATATGTACCATGTTTTGGTTATTCATCCATCAGTTAAAGGATATTTAGGTTTTCATTTTCCTTGCTATTGTGAATAGAGTGAAAATGAACATGGTTTTTTGAGATCCTTTATTTTTGAAGCTGTGTCCAAAGTCTCCCTTTACTCAGTCATGGCCTATGGAGTGTCATCAATGTAGGAAGGATTTCCAAGTGGACTAATGACATCACAGTTGAAGTTATGTCATGAAATCATTCATGAAGAAATTACCCTGCAGATAGTTCCCATATGAAAAGAGAGAGGAAGAGTCCCAAGTCTTGTAATCTACCAGACATCTCTATACTTTGGTTTCTAGAATATCATATTGGATATGCTTATCTTGAACTTCTATTTATATTAGGGGATTTGGAAGAAAACAAAAATGTAAACACATAACAAACTTCCAAAAAATGAACTGCAGTACTACCCAACATGTCTAATGCTGTAGCCATTTGCCTTATCCAGGCTACTGGCTGCTGAAGACTGTAAATGTATTGGCTACTGGCTACTGTATACTGGAATACTGCATACTGGAGACATGGCTGTATAGATGGGATACTCTATAAGGATAAGGATACTGTATAAGGATAAAATACTCTTTAGAATCTAACAACTTACCATGATGGAAGTGTGAAATAATTTAGTTCATCAACTTAAATATTAATAATGATATTAAAAGTGATGAATGGTACATTAGTATTTTTGGTACATTTAAAGTTATGATTTTTAAAATTAATATTTGTTTTATTCATATTTATTTTATTTTGAGATGGAATCTCATAAAGTCCAGACTTGCCTTGGGGTAGCTTTATAGGCAATAATAATCTTGAACTTCTGGTCTTCTTCCTGCCTTCACCATCTGAGTGCTTTGAATATGTGTTATGCAGATGCAAACACACCTAGTTTCATGTTGGGGTTTGAACCCAGGGCTTTGTGAATGCTGGATAAACACTGTACCAATTGAGCTGTATCACCAAGTCAATTTTGTTTTTGCTCTAAAATGTGACTTCTAGTGATCTGGTCTGTTCAGGTCAGTCAACAGGGTCTAACAAGAGAGAGAGTGGGAATGGAGGGGCAAGAGACTCGCAGAATGGAGACAAGACAAAGAGTCTGATCAAGTCTCTTTATTGAAAGAAATCTTGGGTATTTATAGGTACAAGCAGGGAACACAGCTGAAGACACTTTACCATGTACGCCTTGCAGCTGGGGGCACTAAACAACAAAACAAGATATGTGAGAAAAACAAGATGTTTATCAGAGTGTGCTCAGCTGTTGTGGACTGTTGAAAAACAAGTCTCTTGTCAGGGTATATGGCCTGAGATGGCTGGAAAGATGATAGCCACTTTCTGCTAGGAGTTGGCTCCCAACAGGTCCCCCTTTATAATTTTTTTCAAAAGGGAAGGCTGGGAAAACTTACAGAAACTGTGCCTGTCTTAGGTCAAAACAAAAGACACCAGTCTCCCTTTCCCGTCTTTGAATACTCAACAGCCACTGATTGAGCTCCTGTCTTAGGATGGTGAGGCCTCCCAGTTAGGGGCAAGGGTCTTGAGGTGTTGTCTTACCCATCATTGACTATCTGGCTTAGTGCGCAAGTTAGGGGTTAATCCTCATCAGTCTTCTTGATGACAGAGGTTTTAGAGTCCCCTACTTCCAGCCTGTAATAATGGACCTGTATGGGTTTCATTTGAATAGCGTCTATCTGTTGTTGTACAAAAGCCATCAGTCTGTTGAACAGCATGGACCCAAGAGACTTAACAATGCCTGAATGGTTGGTTTAAAAGGAACACTCTTTTTAAAGGGCAGCACACAATTCCCTCTGTTGGAGAAGTGAAAAGTTTAAGCCTTTTTCTATTCTGTAGCACTAATTTAGCTAAAGAGGATAATGAATTTTACAAATTTGAAATAGCAGATTCTATTCTTTCTAAATCTAAATCTATAGAAGTACAGAGCTGATCATAGCTTTGATGTACAAAACAAGTAAGGAAATCCCGTTCCTGCCCCAGTCAATCCTAAACCCCAAAAACAACTATAATAACTATGATAATGGGTCTCTCTTGGGTCTAAACAATGTACCCCAATAAATCATAAGTCAGGAACCAAGAGTCCAATAGAGCCACCCTTGAGGTGTGGGTGGTAATATATCCTTCAGCACTGAGAACTTCCCACATCAGGTATGTTGGTTGATCTGTTCTGGTTTGAAGGCAATTATGAAGCATCTTCATGTTTCCTGTAAAGAAAAAATAAGTTTTTCAGGATGTTTCTGCTCCCTGGATTTGTTATTGTTGTCTATTTGTTTAATCATCTCTCTGGCAGCCAGTGTGCTGCATCTGCCTTTTGGGAATATGTGTAGACAGAACCTCTTCCTCAAGATAAGCACTGGATCTGGCCCATTCCAGGTTCCAGTTAATGGGTCTTTCCAGAAGACTGTTGTACATTTTTTTTTCGGATATTAGGATGTCAAAATCTATCTGCAGAAGATTTTCCTTCAGAATCCAAAGTTTAAAAAATTAAAATTTCTGGGGATCCCTTGGTAGGGTACCATTCTCCCTTTTTAATTTTTCGAATTGATTTTTCACTAGCAACTGAGCAGCTTGTAATTTTTTGGTGGTTAGGGACCACTGATCTACCCAGATGGTGAGTCCCACCTTCTAGGTGATGGGATCAGCACAATGCCCTAGGGGTGTAGCTGAATCAATAGCCCCCATCAAAAGTACCCCAAACTGCTTCTTCTGGTGTTGTCATGGGCCTCAATAGGATGAGTAATCTCATCTTTACTTTTTTCTAATCTATTCCCTGAGGAAAATCTAGAGTTATCATTTGAGCTGTGATTACTTCATTAGGGCTGCACATAATCAATCCCAACAGGGATAACTTATCTTGGTCCCAGAAATTAATGGGAAGGCCCGGGATGACATAGGGTTGTATATTTCTTGTATTTTTTTTCTTTATCTTTTTATGTCAGCACCTTAGAGCTCTGTTGTGGGTTTTGACTTTCAGCCAATATTCCTTAGATTGGTTAAGATTGGGGTCAGAGGCCAGATGACTGACGGGCCAATTACTTTGTTTTATGATCATCACATCAGCCCTGTATCAACCAAGCCTTGGAATGTCTTTCCATCAAGCTATATTGTCATCATAGGTTTTTGTTTAACTATAGGCTGTACCTAGTACGTATCAGAAGAACCAAAGCCTTGATTCCCCCTTTTTAGGGCTCTTATATTTGTGATAAGTAGGAAACAATGGAAGTAACAACAGTTGAGCTATCTTCCTTCTTATAGGAATGGTGACTATATTTTGTATTGTCTTGGCCATTATCTTAATCTCACTTTGATAATCATTGTCTATAACTCTAGGAAAATTTGTAGTCCCTGTATAGTAGCACTGTTTTTTTCCACTATCAGGTCAAACACATTTGGATAGAGAGGTCCAAACACTCTGGTGGGTAAAGCCTGAGGTCCCATTTTGGGGTTAATACTGTGTGGGTGGCAGAACTGAGGTCCAGTCCTGTGCTTCTTGGTGTTGTTTGACTAAGTTCTGAAAGAGGTTGTTGTTGTTTGTTGGTATGAAACTGACTGCCCATAAGCCTGCTTTGGCTTGTGTTGGTTTGGGGCCTGAGGATGGCTCCTGTTCCCGATTCCCTGATTATGGGAAAGGGTGTTTTCTTGTGCATCTGTCTTGGACTTACACTCATTAGCCCAATGCCTTCCATGTTTGTAATGTGGGCATAGCCCAGGCTGTTTTTGGGCTGTCTCTGGGTTAACTCATTTTTTGTTTTGCAATATTTTACAAAGTGTCCAGGCTTGTCACATTTAAAACAAGCCTTTTTTCTCTACTTGTTAAGAAATCTCTTACTGATTGTCCTTGCATGGCAACCGCCATAGCTAAGTTCTGTTGGTAGGAGGACCCTATGTCAGAACAGAGTCTGACATATCCCGTAAGGTCTGTCTTCTTTTTGTAGAGTCTAATGGCTGCTTGGCAGGCAGGATTGACATTTTTATATGTATTGTTTCACATAATCTACACCTGCCTCTGCATTACTAAAAATCTTCCCTGCTGTTGTCATTAATCGATGAACAAAATCAGAAAACCATTCATTAGGCCCTTGTCTGACTGTTGTCAAAGATGTACCAGGGTATTCCTTTGCCAGGAGTTTATGCCAAGCCTTTATGGCTATATTTTGAATTTGAGCAAATAACCCTGGGTCATATTGTATCTGGTTATCACTAGAAGGAAATTGTCCTTCTCCTACTAAGGCATCAAAGTACCAACCATTGTCTGTCTGGATGTTTCTTCTAGCTGTTTCTTTACAATTTTCATGATACTCTGATTTCTAAATAAGATGGTCTCCACCATTAAGAACTGTTCTCACTAAAGTATTTCAATCACCAGGAGTCAGCCACTCCTCTGTGGCAGATTCTAAGATTGTAAGAGTAAAAGGAGCAGTGGCACCATATTGTGATGCTGCCTTTTTAAATTTTTTAATGATTTGACAATTAAACCCTGTATGATGTCTCTTAGCAACCTCTTGAGCATCTCTGGTCTCTGATACAGGGAAAGCCTCAGCCTCTCCTTCCTCTGGCTGATCTGTGGCTAAACTAAAACTAGAGGATAGGGGCTGTCCTTGGACTTCAGGTTGAGGAACTCGAGACCCTGGGGAATTTTTTTTTTTTTTTTGTCCTCTTGAGACCTCTTCCCTGTCTTTAATTTTTGTAGTTGATTAATTAAGTCTTGATACTTTTTTTTAACTCTATTGTTGTTTAAGGAGAGAAATTTTGTCCTGTAATTATTTTTTAGGATCTATAACCACCATCTCCATAGCGAGAGCATCTGGAGGCGGAAGTGCATAGGGAGGGGTTCTTTGGATTCTAATTTTGGATATATGTGTTTCTTTTTCTTTTGAACATGAAACATAGCATCCAAACAATGAAACAAAAGTAGACAATTGACACATGTGAACAGTAAACAACAAAACAAAAACAGAGAGTTGAGTTCAGGCTGACTTATTTTTTATCCCATTTTTATTATTATGACTTATCTTTTTTGATGAGGCAGATTCCTCTGGTGATTACATTTGTTTCACTTCTGAATTTTTGGTTGACCCTTCTTCCAGTAACATCCCTCACTGGGTCTCTTGGTCTTGTTGCTCCATATTGGGCGCCAGAGCAATCCGGTCCATTCAGGTCAGTCTACAGAGTCTAACAAGAGAGTGAGTGGGGATAGAGAGACAAGAGACACAAAGAATAAAGACAAGACAGAGAGTCTGATCCAGTCTCATTTACTGAAAAAGAAAATCTTGGATATTTATAGGCACAAACAGGAGAACACAGCTGAAGACACTTTACCAGGTGTGCCTTGCAGCTGGGGGCACTAAACAACAAAACAAGATATGTGAGAAAAGCAAAATGTTTATCAGAGTGTGCTCAGCTGTTGTGGGTGTTGAAAAACAAGTCTCTTGTCAGGGTATATGGCCTGAGATAGCTACAAAGATGATAGCCACTTTCTGCTCAGAGTTGGCTCCCAACATTCTAGTATCTACTTATAAGTAAATCATACTGTAGTTTTCTTTCTGGGTCTAGGTTACCTTACTCAGGATGATTTTTTTTCCAGTTAGATGATCCATTTGCCTATAAATTCCATGATGCTGTTTTTTTTTTTTTTTTTTTTAAACAGCCAAGCAATACTCCATTGTGTAAATGTACCACATTTTAAAATTCTTTTCTCATATATTACATCTCAACCAAAGTTTTCCCTCCCTCCCTTCCCCCTAGTTTCTTCAGTCTTCTCCCCTGTCCCCCAGATAACACCTCCCTTCTAGAGGGAAACCAACCAAACATGGTATAATAAGCTACAATAAAAATAGACATATACTATTATATCAAGGCTGGCAACCCAGTGGGAGGAAAGGGGTACCACAAATAGGCAAAAGTGTCAAGGACAGCACCTGTTTCCACTATTAGGGTTCCTACAAGAACACCAAGTGACTCACCCATAACATATATGCAGGGATCTAGGTCATACTCTACAGGTTCTTTCATCTCTGACTCCCCATGAGTCTCAGTCAGTTGAATTTGTAGGCCATGTTCTTGTGATGTTTCTCAGAGCCCTGTGGTTCCTTCCTTCCCCTCCGCCACAGGATTCTCTGTGCTCCACCTAATGTGTGGGTGTGTACCATATTTTCTTAATCTATTCTTCTGTTGAAGGACATCTAGATTATTTCCAGTTTTCAGCTATTATGAATAAAGTAGCAATGAACATGGCTAAGCCAGTGTCCTTCTGGTAGATAGAATCCTTCTTTAGGTATATATTCAGAGTGGTATTGCTAGGTCTTGAGGTAAATTGATTCTCAGTTTCCTGAGAAATTGCCATATTGATTTTCAAAGTGCCTATACAGATTTGCACTCCCATCAGCAATAAAGGAGTGTTCCTCTTGCTCCACATCCTTGCCAGCATGAGTTGTCACTTGTGTTTTTGATCTCAGCCATTCTGACAGGTATAAGATGGAATTTTTAAGCTGTTTAATTTGTATGTTTTCTGATGGCTAATAATGTTGAATATTTCTTTAAGTGCTTCTTGGCCATTAGATATTCCTCTGTTGAGAATTCTCTGTTTAAATCTGTACCCCATACTTTTAATTGGATTATTTAGTTTATTCCTTGTTTGTTGACTTCTTTATTTATTTTGAATGTTATCCCTCTGTCAGATGTGGAGTTAGTGAAAAATTTTTCTGATACTGTAGGCTGCCATTTTCTCTATTGATGGTATCCTTTGCCTTACAGAAGCTTTTCAGTTTCATTAGGTTATATTTATTAATTGTTAATCTTAGTGCCTGCATTATTGGTGTTCTGTTCAGGACATTGTCTCTTGTGCCAATTCATTCAAAGCTATTCCTCATTTTCTCTTCTATTAGGTCCAGTGTATCTGGTTTTATGTTGAGGTCTTTGATCCAATTACATGAGTTATATGCAGGGTTTTAGATATAAAAAGTCAATGAAATGATATCTAATGATATTCTGCTATACATGTAGACCAGAGTCAAGCATTAGGTGGAGCCCACAAAATCCCAAGGAAGAGGAAGAGGAGGAGGGGAAGGAGGAGAAGGAGAAGGAGGATAGAAGCCTGATGGGTCAAGGACACCACAAAAACACAACCAACAGAGTCAAATAACCCGGGCTCATAGGGGCTCACCAAGACTGAAGTGACAATTAGGGAGCCTATATGGGCCTGACTGAGGTCCTTTGCATGCATATTGTGTAGCTTGGTATCCTTGTGGGGCTACTAACAGTGGGAGTGGGGCTGTCTCTGACTCTTGCCTGATATTGGGATTCTTTTCTTTTTACTGGGTTGCATCATGCAGCCTTGATATGAGAGTATGTACCTAGCTTTATTGTAACTTGTTATGCCTTGTTTGGTTGATATCCCTGGGAAGATCTGTTTTGATGGAAACAAAGGAGGAGTGAATCTGGGAAAGAGAGGAAGTCTGGAGAGGAATGGAAGGAGAGAAGGGAGAGGAAACTGTACTTTAGATGTAATATATGAGAGAAACATAAATAAATAAATAAATAGGTGTGGTTTCTAGATAGTTTAAAATGACACATGTCGCTTACATTCCATATCAATTGGACAATGCTCCTCTCTATATTAAGCCTTTATGTTTGTTTGTTTGTTTGTTTGTTTGTTTTAATGTGGAAGTTGTCACTGTGTCCCAGAAGCCTCATAGATACCATCGCAGATGAGGAGACGGAGGGAATGTGGTTAGCAGGTGAAAAGGATGAGATGCTCTTAATCCACTGTCATGACTGATCCCCCTTGACTGGATGGAGTCTCTGTGGAGTCTGTTAGGTGTGCATACACACACAGCCATCCAGGTTCATTCCAACCAGCTGACCCAGAATGGTTAAAGGTAATCCAGAGGTGATGGAGTAGGCTACCAATTTACAGTGAATAAAAGAATGGAAATCAATTTCCAAGAACCTACTCCTCTAATTTGGGTTAGAAAATTCTCTGTTGTAGTAGATATCCAGTGTTTCATGAGTTATTCAGCATTGTCTACAAAATCTACACATCAGTGAGAAATACCAATATATAACCTACCAATGACCCAAGATAAGAGAATATAAACATTATATGTCAATACATTTGATGCCCAAGATGAAATGTAGAAGTTCAACAAAAGACCAGACATCAAAATTAATCAAAGAGGAAGCAGAAACTTTGACTTCACTGGTGTCAATAAAAGAAATTGTATAAAATTATGTTCAGGTCATGTGTAAATGAAACATGAGTTCTACACATGGGCTTGATTATTATTCCTGAGATACTTCACGCTAGATCTGCTAGCTTTACAGTAGGAAAACAAATTCCAAAGATGAAAGCAGTCTGGTCCCTCCCAAGGGTTTCACACCACCTGCATACAGATGTAACTTCTGTGATTCATATACTGATAACTCATCCATGACATATATTTAAATGATAAAAAACATACATTCTATAAAGAACTTGCATACATACTATCAAAATATATTTTAATATATTCACACTGCTATATGAAAATGCTGAGTTTATAATGTACTATAAGTGTGGATTGCCTGGTTTTTAAAGCACTAAGGTATAGTAATAAATAACATTTGCTGTCAAAATGTAAACATTTGTTTGAGGATACAGACTATATCTTATACCAGTCATAATTACAAATATCAATTTTGTCCACATTAGGAAAACTCAAAATTGCTAGTAAAAATAAATAAATAAATAAACTTCTGGTTGATGGAACATCTCACACATTCAGGCTTTTACTGTAATTTGTTCCACAGTGTTGTGAAAACACTACAGGTAATTTTACAGATTCTAAAGCTTTGGTGTCCATATCTCTCCCGTAGTATTAAATGGAATGCAAACACAGAAAAATGCTCTTCACTCATTTTGTCTCTGTCTCTTTTTTCTTTTTTTTCCTTTTTGAATGAGAAAGGAACAATTCTATGAGAACAATGATCACCCTGACGATTGCAGTATAAACTTTCTTTAGCACTGAACACTGGAACAAAGTGGGCACCAGTGAGTCCAGACAGAGAGCTGCTGTGTGCTGTGCGCCACAGGTTTTTAAAAATTTTTCTGCACAGTGTAAAAAGGTGGTGTATGTTAGTGAGTCAGCTCCTTAGTGTAGCATGCGTTCTATGTTCACTAACAACTATTAATCCCAACTAACAGTTGCCAGTGAATCACACACACACACACACACACACACACACACACACACACTGTATTATATTACACATTTTTGTAATCACTCAGACCTTGTGTTTTCTCTGCCCTGGTTGTAGCATAGTCTGATAGCTTTAAAAGTGCATGCCAAATTGTCAAAGGCTGTCACACTGTAACCCAGTGTCCGATCTGGAGCTGAAGAGTGTGGCCTCAGGTTTCTGGCCTGTCTTTTATGTCTCAGAAGCACAAATTGTTAAACAATCTGGGAAACTGAAAGCAGCAAATGTGCAATAAAATACCCCACGTAGTTCAAGGCTACATAACAAAGGAGGCCATGAAGCTCGGCTCTGCTCTGGCATTCCTGGGTGGTTTACCCGAAGAATGTCCCATCACCAGACATGTAAAGAAAAACAGATGCAATTTCACAAATAAACTTCTGGAAGTGCATTTAATGCCATCTTTTCTGCATTTCTGCTAAGGCTCAAAGCTCTCTTAGAATATTCTGTTGTAAAAAATAAATGAGACAAGAGTGATCTTTGTGTCCCTCTCCTCTCAAGGCTTTCAGCATGGCCTTTAAATGACCTCCCTCTTGGAGAGCACTTTAATTAAGGACTGTATTGTGAGAGGTCATAACGTAAACCTACGATCTCCCAGTGATAAGCATGCTTTGTTTATGACTCTCCCTCAGCCCTGTGCTGTATCCTGTTGGGATAGTCACTGTTTCTTCCTTGCTTCTGAATGTGCCAGAAAACTTCCGGAAGCTCAAGATGTCTATTCTATTGGGGCTCTGTCTTTGTGCTTCTGGGAGTGGCTCCTAGGGCCTCAGGCATTCTGGGCAATCATTGTACCCTAGAGTTGAGATCTAACTGTCTCTATTTCCTGATAAAGTTCTTTTTCCCTCTAGAACTCTCCTCTGGTCAGTCTACGGGTTCCAGTAAACATATTGTTTTAAAATGTCGTATTTACTTAGATAAAATGAAAAGCCACTATATTGAAAATGAGACAGATTACCATTTTTAAAGAGAATTCCTATCTTTACCTGCCAAGAACACTATATGTATTTTACTCACATCAGGAAGTAGGGATGAATTTGACACCTTTTATTTTATCTAAGAAAGCATTTTGGTTGGTTTTGCCTTGTAAGAAAAGCAAAAAGGATAAAAACACACAAACTCTTCAGGGTCATAACTAATTTACATTGATATGTTGTAGAATTGTCTTCATCTTCTAATGCTCAAATATAGCCCTTAATCAAAGAAATGCAAGACAGGTGTCTGCAGCAAGGTGACGTGATGGAGCCATGGGGCCCTAGAACTCAAAACTAGGAAGGCACTATGAGAAGCCAGCCTAGCAAAGGCTGCAAGGCATGCTCATATGTCAAGAAAAACCAGCATGGTGCTCCGCAATTTAAGCTAGATGAAGAGGTAGTTGAATTATGGATTCCTAAAAAGCTATGCCTAAGATCAAAAACTCCACCAAAGTCTTTTTCTCAGGCTCCTATACCAAGTTCCACCAAATGAAGTCATTTAATTCAACAGAAATATAGTTTAGGACAGTTCTGGCGGCCAGAATCAAGGTTCATTTCTTTGGGAAAGAGAAATGTTGATATCTTTCCTCTGGTTCTTAATGTGTGTCAGCCATTATGATGTTCTTCAACTCAGAGATATAGCACTCAGTCTGTGCCTCTGTCTTTACATGGTGTCTGCCTTGTATCCTTTTCTGATTCTTACAAAGAAACATGTCACTTCACTTAGTGTCCTCCATAATTCCAGGATCATCAATACATACCTAGGCAAAGACTCTATTTCAAACAGTATCGCATCCTAAGGTTTTGAGAGTAACACATATTTCTCTGGACTAGTATTCATTCAGCTGCAACCTAACAGGAAGTAACTGATGCTACAGAGGAGCAAGTGCACATAAGACATGGCCTCACCCAGGATGTCAGGCTCCAGCAGCAGTGAGAATGAAGCTAATGAAGGATTGGTCTGTAGGGTAGAGTGCTCATATAGTTCAGTGTCTCAAGGAAGCAAAGTTCTTGCTGCCAGGGTAGGAAGTTAGTATTTGGTACCTAGATCGAAAGGGTTGGATGGAGCGTCCCCAGATACCATCCTAGAGATACTGAGAGGAGAATTTACAGTATGGTAATAAATATAAATGTGAATGTGTATTACATAGCCTTGACTTGTAGTGACCTGGGCACAGGGTCACAAAACAACAATAAGCACACTCAGCTTGCATGTCTTTGCAACTCAGCTACTTGGAAAATGCTGGAGAGCGGCACTCAAAGTCTAATGGAGACTTTGGTTTTGTTTAGACCCTCAGTCTGTATGTAGGAAGGATCTACTCGCATTCAGGAAAACCATATGCTCCAATTAATCCCCCTGAAAATCCCCTCATAGACACAAATGGAAGAATACTTTACTATCTCTTAGGTACCTCTAAAGTCAATCAGATTGACAAGGTTAGTCAGTTAGTCATGGATGGGGAAAATAATATCAGAGAAGCAACTCAGAGCTGAGAGTCTAACAGATAGAAAGAAAAGAATAAAAAGGAATTTATCAAGGCAGGGAAGTGAACTTCATGTATGATACTGAACTGGATCCAGAATTCTGATCAGGGAATGTGGTGTGAAAATAGGAGTTACTTTGCTTAGAGGATGCCTGGAATAGAGATGCTCATTGCTTTTAGCTGTGGTAGTGGTGGAGGAGGAGTAAGAGAAAGTGAGAAGGAAGAGGGGGAGGAGGAGGAGAGTGAGGAAGAGGAAAAAGAGGAGAAGGAGACATCTATGAGAAGGACAAACCTTGAAATATCCACATAGCTTCTGTACACTAAATATTTTAGACTCCTGGAACAGAAATCATGGTCTGATTTCATGTGTAGAAACCACCTATCTAATCAAGTTATTTAAATTTATTTATTTATTACATTCCAAACACTGCTCCACCTCTTGGTATCTGCTTCCCCCCCACCCCCACCCCACAGAGTCCCTCTGTGCTTCCCCCATCTCCTTCTCCTCTGAGAGGGTGAACCCCCCAACCTTCTGCCATCAAATCTCTGCCATATTAGGCACATACTTTCCCACCAATGCCAGACAAGATAGTCATACAGATTGAGCTGCGTGTCTGCTACAGATGTGCCTGGGGCCCTCATTCCAACTGGTGTATGCTCTTTAGTCGGTGACTTTGTCTTTGAGGGCTCCCAGGGTTAGTTGACTCTATTGGTCTTCCTGTACAGTTCCTATCTCCTTCAGGGACTTCAATCATTCCCTCCAACTATCCATAATATCATAATATCCACAGCCAATATTTGGCTGTGGGTGTATGCACCTTTTTTAGTCTGTGGCTGGGTAGAACCTCTCAGAGGACATGTATGCTAGGCTCCTGTCTGCAAGCATAACAGAATACCATTAATAATGTCAGGGATTGGTGCTTGCCCATGGGACACAGAAACAACCTGTCTAATCAAGTTATTTAAGATTTATGTTATTTTCTTTTTAGCCATTAGAGAACCTAAAATGTACTTTGTCAGGAAACTCAACACTAGAGACCCAGAAATCATGAAATTAAAATGTTTTCATGAAAGTGAATAATCCAGGCTTCTTCCAACAACTAAAGAAGATGGATGCCTATGAGAAGGCAGGACTGGATTACTCCAACATGGGAGAGTTGGGAGCTATTCATTGAGCTTGAGAACTGGAGGAGACCATGGGAAGCATGCCAAGACCTTTTTATGATGCCAGTTTGGAAGGCTGAACCCTCACACTATTCTTCAAGGGAATAATAACTCCAGCTTAATATCTGTACATCTCTATAGACATGTTCACAATATTCAGTTCCCATTGGTGCATTCATGGAAGTCCTCTGAGTCTCTTCACACATTCACACTGGAAGCCTGTTACAGGGATTGTGCCCATGCATCCACAGGTTATCATTTCAGCCATGCCAACTAAATGGAGTATGTAGTACCGCTGCATCAGAGACATATCTGGAAAAGTAATTCCAAATCTGCCACAGAGACATTGTTCTGAAGCTATCACATGTTGTTTGATTAACTGTAGTATTGTGCCTTTGAACATATCAGCAAAGCTTCATCCTGTGGCTTCACTGAGCCTGTCATGTAAGAGACAAGTCATTATTAGTCTAACCAAGGTGGTGAGAAAGTTTGGCATAAAGCAGTGTGTTAGTCATTTTTTGGCACTGTGACAAATAACTTGAGAGTGGAAATTTTAGAAACATTTGTTTTCGTTTATGGTTGCATATGCTTTGGTCCATCATAGTGGTGAGGGTATAGTGGACTAGAGTAAGTCACATCATGGTGACAATGGAGCAGAGACAATGTCTGATTGCAGGGTTGTTCCTTCTTCTGCCTTCATTTTGTTCAGATGTCCAGCCTATGGGGTGGTTACATTCACATTAAGGGAAGCCATATGCCCACATTAATCTTCCCAGGAATTGCCCTTATAAATATAAAGAGAAGGATACTTTACTGATCTTTTAGGTGCCCCTAAAGACAATCAAGTTGACAAGGTTAGCCACGAACATGGAAAATAACATCAGAAAAGCAACTCAAAGCCGAGAGTCTAACAAAGATGAAGGAAAGAATTAAATAAATATATAAAAACCTTTAATATCAACACATGTACAAAAGGGAGAGTTGTGGTCAAGAGAAGACTATACTGAAGAGTTTTAGCAGCTATGGGAGACCTACAGAGTTACACACTAGGCTATTACATTTAGAAAACTAAGACAATAATAACTTACTTGGTTATAACGCTACCTCACAGCATTGTAATAAGGAACAATTTAAAACAAGAATATTCTGTATTTGAAGTTGAACAGAATTGTGAGGTACCATTCTTTTGAGTGTTTATAATGGTGATAGTTTTAAGAATTATTTTAAAAACATTCATCTCTGCAGGAGTCCACAGAGATATTTATAATAAATTTGCAAAGGGTTTATATTATAGTCACAGTACAACATAGATAATATGGTGAATAATTTCAGTGGTAGAATCATCTATGTGGTAAATATTGATAAATAAAATTTACTTAGCTGATTATTTAGGGTTCTGCTTGTGATAGAAGCTTGACTAAAGATTAGGTAAAACACAGACATGAAAAGCTTCATGGTGGATCTCAGAGTTCACAAATAGGAAAGCATTGGGCCTGATGGACTTTTCCCCTTCATCATTTTTATTACCAGAAGTTCCTTTGCAAATATTGCCAAAGGTGGCTTCTACAAACACATGCCTACATCAATTTATTTATGTTTTATTCATTCACCATTTCATATATATAAATTTTAATCATTTTTATATCGATTACCCTCTCTCATGTCTCCCCTTCTTCCACTTAACCCTCCTTGCCAGGAAGACACCTTCTATTTTCATGCCTTTGTGTTTGTCGGGCCACTGAGTTTAATTCTAGGTTGTTTTGGTAAGTGGTTATTTAGCTAGGATTGTGTAGGCTTGTATTTTTCCAAACCTACTTTAATAAGTGTACTTAAATGTTTTAAGTTTTTATAGTCTCCACACTCTAGAGGTAGTGGAAAGGAAAGGTTAATACGACAAGGGGGATGTGGACATGTTTAAAAATAGTTCTTTGGGTCAAATCCAATCTGCATTGTCAGGATATCAGCAGTTTAGTTCATATGAATCATCAAAGGCAGTACAACAACAACAAAAACAAAAAACAAAAAACAAACAAACAAAAAAACTGCAAGGTTCTGCCAAATAGCCTGAGTCTCTGGAAATGGCAAGAAGCATCAGAAGTTCTTTGGTGCATTTCTCTCTAAGAAGTCACAACAAATGATGATCAGCAAATGTGCCAAGGTGAACCAATGCCACACAGCATTGTCCACTGTCTATTATGTTATTTTTCATATGCTTTCAAACATCACATGTTCTCTCAAGAGACTGCTCTAGGAAAACATCAAGTGCTTTTTCCAGGTAGCTTCCAGAAAAATACCATATGTCTGCTTCAGCAAAAATATCTGCCGGGCAGTGGTGGCACATGCCTTTAATCCCAGTACTTGGGAAGCAGAGACAGGCAGATTTCTGAGTTCCAGTCCAGTCTGGTCTACAGAGTGAGTTCCAGGACAGCCAGGGCTATACAGAGAAACCCTGTCTTGAAAAAAAAAACAAAAAAAAAACTAAAACAAAAAACCAAAACAAACAAAAAAATCCTCTCATAAGACAATTTCCAGAAAAATATCACATGATGCAACTGAGTCTCCAAAGAAACCAGAAATTTCCACTTCAGGGGTGGGAGGTTATTTTCTAAAGCATGAATAACTTATCTGTCGTTACACCACTGAAGAAAGAAATGGACCTTTCCCAAGTCACCACTAATTTTCAGTAGTCCCTCAAAGAGAAGGTAAGACCTTCATGATGAAATTCTGATGGGCCCAAAACCATATAGGACTTGTATGGATAGCCACAGCTACAGTGAGTTCATGAGTGAAATGATGTCATGACTAGATGACATCTATTTGTAACAGACTTGCCCATTCCAAAGCTCTTCCATCCTTCATGCTCCTTCTTCTGTAATGTTCCCTGAGCCTTAAAGTAGACATTATAGATGACCCGTTTAGGGCTCAGCATGCCCTAGTCCTTATTCTTAGCATTTCAATGAGTTGTGAATTCTTGTAATAACTGTCACTTACTCCAAAATGAAGTTTTTTGTGTTAAAGGTTAGAGCAGAACTAATATAAATGTGCTTAGTAGGAAATTTTAGCATGTATCCATTTAGTAAAATAGTAGTAGGTTCTTCACTAGGGCTTATTATCTCCTTACCTACCAGCCTTTGACTAAGTTACAGTTCTCTCCTGTGGAAATGCCTTGGATCCAATCAGAAAGTAGTTAGTTAGTCCCATGACATTTAGTCCAGTACTGCCCCAGTGAGCTCATCTTGCTAGACTAGTGTTAGGGTGCCTTTCAGAGTTCACATACCTACTGTGCTACTTAGTTTTAGGTCAACTCAACATAGGCTAGAGTTCTTTTAAAACAGGGAGACTCAATTGGGAAAATGTACCACCATACTGGTCTGTGGTCAAACTTGTGGTGTATATTTTTGATTAAAGACTGATGTGCAAGAGTCCAGATCTCTGTGCCACTACTGGCCTTTGGTCCTGGGTACTGTAAGAAAGCAGGCTGAGCAAGTCATGAGGAACAAATCAGTAAGAACCACTCCTCCATATTCTCTGTGTCATTTTCTGCCTCCAGGTCCCTGCCTTGATTTCCCTTGATAAACTACAAGCTCTAAATTAAATAGACCATTTCTTTTCCAAGTTGGTTTTGGTCCTTGTATTTTATCACAGAACTAGAAATCTTAAGTAAAATACCTACTTAAAAAATTATGTTAGAACATTATTGGAAAAAACTCAAAAACCACTTTGGGTATACTGTCTTCTCTTTATAGTTTGTGATGAGCAGGATATTGATCTGAGATATAAAATAGTGTTCTATGGTACAGGGGTACCTAGTGAACTTCATCTGCTTTGCAGTGTGGCTCTTGTAAATGATATTTTATAGGAAAGAATCTATATCCATTCAATTACGAAGTTCATAGCTCTGTTGATTGCTAAGGTGGGGAAATTTGTGTGGTTGCAAAAGAGATAACAGGACCACAACATCTAAAATATTTATGAACTTGGACTTTACAGAGTTTTCTGAACCTTCCCTAGAGAAATGTGTGCTTCTAGGCTCAGCAACAAACTTCTTAGAAACATTTTCTAATGTTCAGACTGGTGGTCATAGGCTATGGGATCCTTAGGATTTGCATGGCACTGTTTATTGTATAGTTTTTTGTTGTTTTGTTTTCCTAAATCTACTAGATATTCACTTTGATATCCTGAAGATTTACTCCATTTTCTGTTAAACAGAAAATATCTGTCTTCTCAGATATTTAAAATCCTATTTAGTCTTTTGCATGTTAGTCTGATAGCACATTCTCCAGCCTGATTTTTTGATAAAGAAGCCAGAAAGACCAATAGGAAAAAAAGAAAGCATCTTCAAAAGTGGTGTTGTTCTAAATGGATGTTTGTATGTAAAAGAATGCAAATGAATCCATACATATCACTCTGTACAAAACTTGAGTCCCAGTGTATCAAAGGCCTCAAACTAAAACCAGATACACTGAACCTAACAGAAGAGAAAATGGGGAATAGCCTTAAACTCATTGGCACAGGAGATAACTTCTGAACAGAAAACAATAGCATAGGCACTAAGATCAACAATGAGTAAATGAACCTCATGAAACTGAAAATCTTCTACAAGGCAAAGGATACCATCAATAGGATATAAAGGCAGTCTACAAAATGGGAAACAGTTTTTACCAACTTCAGAACCAGCAAAAGGCTAATAGCCAAAATATATAAAGAACTCCAAAAAACTAGATATCAACAAACAAAATAATCCAGTTAAAAAATGGTGTATAGATCCAAACAGAATTCTCAATAGAGGACTCTCAAATGGTTGGGAAACAATGAAATGTTCACCATCCTTAACTATCAGGGAAATGCAAATCAAAACTACTTTGAGATTCTATCTTCCACTGTCAGTATGACTAAGACTGATAACACAAGTGACAGCTCATGCTGCAGAGAATGTGAAACAAGGGGAACACTATTCCATTGCTGGTGGAAGTGCAATATTGTACAGGTACTATGGAAATCAATATGGTCGTTTTTCAGAAACTGGGAATCAGTCTACCTCAAGACCCAGCTGTACCACTCTTGGGCATAGACCCAAAGAACACTGCATCCCACCACAAAGCTACTTGCTTAACTATGTTCATAGCAGCTTTATTCATAATAAGCAGAAACTGAACACAACCTAGATGTTCCTCAACTGAAGAATGAAGAAAATGTTGTACAGTCATACAATGGAATATTACTCTGTTGTTAAAAATAACATCATGAAATTTGCAGGCAAATAAATGAAAGTAGAAAAAAAAAATCCCAAGTGAGGTAATTCAGACCCAGGAAGATAAACATGGTATGTACTCACTTATAATTGGATATTAGTTGTTAAGTAAATGGTAATCATACTACAACCTACAGACCCAAAAAGGCTAAGTAACAAGGAAATTGCAAGAGGGGACACACGAATCTCCATGTGAAAGCGAAATAGGATATACTTTGCAGGTGGACTGCAGGTGGGTGAGAATGGTAACAGGAGGTATTCGGTGGGGGGGGGGGGTGGAAGGGAAGGAGGAAAAGATATGGGGAGATGCTATAGAAATTGAAGAACACTTTCAGCGGTGATGTGGAACCCTAGTGTAGTATAAATTCCCAGAATTCAATGAGGTGATCCTATTGAGGATTCCTAGTAATGAAGGATATGGAGCCTACATAGGATATCTTCTGTAACCATACAACTTCCAGTGATGGGTCTGAGACACCAACCCAACCACAAATCTTTGACCTACAATCTATCCTGCCTGCAAGATGAACTGGGACAATGGAGGTATAGAACATGTAGAAGAGATTTGTTGCATATAATAATTAAAAACAATCCACACTAATGCCAGCTACGCTCCAGTAATGTGGTCTCTCCTCCACCATTGGGTGCTGCAAGCCACGTCTTCCATTTCCCTGAGGTTCACCTGCCTCTGAACCACTGTATCTTCCCAGCCATGCACCCTCTGTGGTTAACTGTTACAAATCCCAGTAACCCAGTAAAATCAAAACTCCAGAGGCTTTTTATTAGTCAAATCATAACAGTAACTTCTCAACCACAAAATGCCACACAAAGAACTCAAAACTCAATTGATATTGATAAAGCTGCCCACCTAGATTGGATAAATTGCTCTATATTATTCTATGCTCTTCTATGATATTATAGCTACTGTGGCTACTTCAAGTCACATGGATCCAGTTCATCCTCTTCCTCCATCTTTCTCAATCCTTCCTCCTGTCTGTCCCTGTCCTATCTCTCTGAAACTTTTAGCCTCATCTTCCTTTTTCATTGCCCAATCACAGACTCTAGCCTTATATTTCATCTGCCCTCACCTGCGTATTGACAGCAATCCACAGAGATCAACCAATGACTTGTCTAATTTGAGGCCCACATCTCAAGATGGACCCCTTCTTTGACAGTACCTGGATGACTATGCACCAGAAGTTGGAAAGCCCAGATACCTAGGAAAAAAAGGATTAATGAAATGATTCCTAATGATATTCTGCTATATTCATAGATTTGTGCCTAGCCCAATCATCATCAGTGAGGCCTCCTCTGGTAGCTGATGGTAGCAGATATAGAGACCCAGAGCCAAACACTAAGAGTAGGAGACCCAACTTGGAGATCTTCATTGTATCCCTCTCCTTGGAACTCAGGAAGCCACCACAGAAGAGGGGCAGGAAGAATTGTAGAAACCAGAGGGGTTGAGAACAACAGGACAAAATGGCCTATAGAATCAACTAAGCAGGGTTCATGGGGCCTCAGAGAGACTGAAGAAGCAATCACAGGGCCAGCATGAGTCTGTGCTAGGTCCTTTGCAGAAGTGTTATGGTTGTTAGCTTGGTGTTTTCTGGAGCTCCTAACAGTGGGATGAAGGTGCCTCTGACTCTTGCCTGATCTTCGGAGCCCTTTCCTCCTCCTGGGTTGTTTTGCCCAGCCCTGATAT
Organism: Mastomys natalensis; assembly: GCA_021653895.1. Lineage (NCBI taxonomy): Eukaryota > Metazoa > Chordata > Mammalia > Rodentia > Muridae > Mastomys > Mastomys natalensis. Next base: position 162,954 of record JAJTUV010001582.1, on the reverse strand, counting down.
GAGGGTTGGCACCTAGTTTTACTGTAACTTGTTATACCATGTTTGGCTCACATCCTGGGAGGCCTAGTCTTTTCTAAGGGGAAATGTAGGAACAGTGGATCTGAGTAAAAGGGAGGAAGATGTTGGGAGGTGTATAAGGAGGGGAAACTGGGGTTGGGATGTATTGCATGAGAGAAGAATAAATTTAAAAAAGAATGGCTAGATTCAAAGTTGCCCACTATATCTTCACAGTATGTTAGTTAGAAAGAGATGCTTTTTCATGCATTGTTTGAAATTTGATATCCAATCACCCTTTCAGGTGACAATAGAAGCATCTTCCCCAACATATGCAGTTATAAGTTGATATGAGTGTGTTAGTTACAGGACCCATGTGAATAACAATGTCTATGATTGCATAACCCTTTTAATATTAAATAACCCAATATTTTTATTTTGCATTTTCTTGGATGCTTTATCTGTTTCCTAGATGATTCCAAATACCTAGTTCAATAAAAAATTGCTCTGAAAATATTTGTTACACTGAATTGTTTAGGGAATGACAAGAAAAATGTCTGCATATGTTCATTATTGACACATTTTTTTTTCTCAATAGAAATCTGTTGGTTCAGTCATCAGACGCTGAACTCGACTGTGTTATGCATGTGTGAATCAGAACCCTTCTTTACCATGAAAGATAATGTAGGATTAACTGGTGTCTAAAGCATCATGGGTATTGAAGTGGAAACTTCTGGTTTCTTTGGAAAGTCAGTTATGTCAAATGATGTTTTGCTGGGGCACACAGGTGAAAGGATGTTTTGCTAAAGCAGACATGTGAAAGAATGTTTCCTGAAGCAGACATAGATGAAAGGATGTTTTGCTATAGTAGACACATGAAAGGATGTGTGATGTTTAGGAAGAATATAAATATAATCTCACAGACAGTGGGAGCTCGAGCATTGGTTTGCTTTGATCCACTTCACTTGCTAATCTTCACTGATGATATCTATGTATTGTTTCACCTTGAGTCTTGCTTGTGGTGATGTCCACCATAGAAAGAAACTTGCCAAAGAGCTTCTTGGGAGGTTCCTGTAGCTTCTTGCCATGTCCTTGGACTGGAGCTGGTTAGAGAGCCTTGTGGTTTCTTCTGGATTGAACTGTCCTTGCTGATTGGCGTTTTGTGTCTGCCAAGTGAACTGGACAGCAGCTGCTGATTCGTGTATGGTATCTGCCTAATGACCTGGTCTGCAGCTGCTGATTCATGTTTGGTGTTTGCTAGTGGAATGAATTGAGAACAATAAAGTTTAGAATCATCCCAAAGAACTATTTCTTAACAGGTCCACTTCTTCATATTCCTACTAACCTTTTTTTCTACTACCTCTTGTGGGTGGTGGCCTAGAGGGGCAGTTAAATCCTTATAAAAGCAGGTGAGAAAAATATACACCTACAGGGTATGAACATTAGAATAAGAATGTAAGATGTGATTGTGTCTTTGTCTTTTAAAACAGTGTGCCCTGGCCCTGGTAGCTTTCATCTTTTTGCAACATTCTGAAAATGCTTGAAATTCAAAGTCTCAAATAACAGGCTTTTTAAAAAAAATTTAGGTCATGAAGTTTATTTTTCTAAGGTCTTAAAATTAATTTAATCAAGACCAAATTCCATTTCCAGTTGTTTCTTCTCTGTTCTGTTAGTATTGGTTCTGATGTCTTGCTCCAGTCAAGTGTTCCTCTGCTCTATCACTTGTTCTTGATCCTTTCAGCATCCATAGCCAGATTAAGTGAGCCCTTTATATGTTAGTAGCTATAGTGAATGTTTAATCATGCTGAAGGAGGATAATGGTGTCTTCTAATGTATAATCATACTATGTATGTTTTACCTTGTAATATTGGTATGTGGCTTTCGGCAAACATATTGTCTTAATTGACACTTTTTGAAGAAGACTATGTATTTGTGTCAAGATGTCAACATTTCTTGCTGAGAATACATCTGTACATCCAGCTTTGGGGAAACTGAGGCAAGAGGATCATAAATTTAAGACTTGTTTGGACTACATAACAAACCTCAATCTAAATAAATAAATACAAAATGAGGCTTTCAAAGGTGGCTCAGTGGGTCAAGTATTTGGCACACAAGCAAAAGAATCAGTATAAGTATCCCCAGAACCCTTGTAAGGAGCTGGGCAGACCTATCCTCTCTATTATGACTTGAGTTCCCAAGAGTTGGACACAGGGATCTCTGGAGAAACCTAGTTAGCTAGAGTTACCAAATGGATTAGGTTCAGTTCCTGAAGAGATCCTACTTTAATACATGAGTAGAAAGTGATTGAGGAAGACACTGTTGGTCTTAGGCCTCAACAAGAGTGTACACACACATGCAATCATGCACACATGCAGACACACACACACACACATACATTCACAAGCTTTACACACATATGGAAAGCATAAAGGAAAGAAGAAGGATAATAAAGGCAACAGTTTTGTTTCAGTGAAACACTGGCCAAATGTAGACATAATTGTTTTCATTTTGGATCATACAGACAAAAATTAACTGTTAAAATTTAGAGCTTGAAAGTCAGCACTTTAGGTCAATTCACATATTCCAAGCTTTTTAAACATAGACATCTAACCATCCACAGCAACCGGAGAACAAAAGGACACATTTTAGCAAGCAAAAAGCATTCCATGAAGAGCTATGATTTAGTAAAGAAGACACAGAATGGTCTCTACAGACCAAGAGAAAGTGTAGCCTCAGTTTACTTAAGCTGGGGAATGTTATGAATGTAAAAAGCAGGCTGATCAAAAATCCCCTCAAACATCATGTTATTGCAAGACCAGTGTTTCTTAGTTAAAAAAAAAAAAAGCATAAATTGTTTTAACCCATTTCCATTTAACATATATTAACTCTGTTTTTATAATACCAATTCCTGAAGGGTTTAACTTCAGGAATGACATGGTGGCTGAGATAGACTTAAAGAGGGAGCAAATGAGAAAACCAGAAGTAAATTTTCTTAAATAGAGAAATGCCTGGAAGTCAAGCATCTAAGTATATTATCTGAGATGAGTAAGAAATGGGGCTTTCATATTTGCTAATGTACAGAGACATTTCAGATGAGTTTCTTGTGTGTTTGGTAAGATAATTACAGTTAAAATTCTAATTACCATGTACATTTGTAGTCAGAAAGTATGAAAGGATTTAAACTGTCATAGCGAGAATAGCTATGAGAACGATGCATTTTGCTTTATTAAAATGATTTTTTTTAAGATTCAAATTTTTGTGAAGGGTGTTTCCAAATGTAAATTATCTAAAGTTATTTTCTAAGTTCAAATTTTAATACATGACTACAAATCTAGAATGTGATTCTCTGTCTCCAAGGCAACAGGTTTTCTTTTAAAAATGTTCTGCTATTAACAAGCTTTGCAAAAATTAGCTGATAGGACAAGAGTTTATGTTTTATAAATATTTACTTGGTTTTTGCTGGTTCTTTCCAGAGTATTTGGGAAACTGAGTCTTTAGCTTAAGCTCTATTCAAGATTATGTTTGTGTGAAATCATTTAAAGAATCACTTTACAAACAACTGTTTTAACAGAACTTTAATGCATTTAACACAAGTGCCTTTGGCTAGAAGTATTTAAAGCTGTGTATCTGAACTTCTTTCGAATACTATGCAAAAGTTATCAGAGCTGAATGAATGAACGGTTGCTGTGTGTTCTTTTTCATACTTTACTCTTTTCATGGAGACGTGTACTAAAACAGCTCATTTAGGTGTTGTTGTTTAGGCTACTTGTTATCAGTGCGTCCATCCTTTGGGAGCTTCTGTTGTTCACAATGTGTTCTACCTTTGCTTGTCTTGAGCAATCAGCCCCTTGCTGCGGTACATGTGAGACACACTTGCACATCATGCTTGTGCCAAGGCACTAGGCATGCTTTCCCAAAGTTGTGAGAGGTCTGAGGTTTTCATTTTTGTTGGTTTGATAGCCTGATCACAATGCCAAGGCAAAGATTAATATTTACTTCAAAAATAGAAGCTGAATTAATTTATACAGTACTTCCATGTTTTTTAAAATAAATAAGCCTTGTAAACTTCAAAGCTTAGGATGACACTGTTCATGTGGTCATGTGTCTCCAACTGTGTAAGGACAATCATATTTGAACAAAGATGATTACATAAATCTAAACACTATGCACTTCAAATAGTATCTATCTAATTATTAAAAACACTGGACATTGCTCACCTACAAACACTACCTATAATTGTTCTTTATTCAGAAAGGTTTATGTTTATTTATATATAAAGATAGACTCTTTTAAACTGATGATTTCACTTATTAAACTGAAACAAAAATTGTAAAGAATTTCTGGGAAGACAACTTGATGATCTTGGTCTATTGCTGTCAATCATAATTATCACCCCTATATGCTACATTTGAAAGAAATAATAAAACTGTTTTGCTGATTGTAAAGTTTGTTCACAATGGCTATTCTAAGTCTTTTGTCAGGCACATTTCTGACTGTTCTCTAAACTATTTACAATGAAACCCATTGAAAACTAATTCTTTAGCAATTTGCTCTTGTTGGCTGCATCTCATTATTTTCCTTGTAAATTGTAGTTGTTGTCTGTTGAAGCACAGCTGCAGAATCAGAATCATAGCATATAATCTGAGTGACAATTTGAAAATGCTAGATTATCAGCCACAGGACAGATAAATGTAAAGTTGACAATGGACTCCAGGTAAGCACAGTCTAAGAGTTTTATTCCTTCTATACTTCTTAGTTGCTTGGACTTGCTCCCCCCCCCCAAAAAAAGGATTTTATTGACACTGACTTTTTGCTATGTTTTATACCTCTTTCCACATGAGAGATTAGAGTGTATCAACAAGGACTTACCTCATATCAGGAGGAGGGACCATTGAGACAAAAAATGGGATGGTTAACCAATGATATCTTTACAGGAAATTGTTCAGAAAGGGTTCAGAAATGGTTTCTACCATCAGAATCAAAATGAAGCAATTCTGAGAATGACAGGTTATATATATGACTGTAATCCTAGTGCTTGTGAGGCTGAAGCAGGACGATTGTAACTTTGAAGGCAATCTATGTTTTATACTAAGATAATGTCTCAAAGATAACAAAACCAGAGTAGATGGTGCTAGTCCTTCATCCACGAAAAGAGAGTTCTTATGCATGGTTACCTGGCACTAAATGCCTTCCACTGGTCTTCCTTATTATTAACCCTCATGAAAAACTATTGATAGGAAAGTTGACTTTCTATACTATTTATTTTAAGTAACCGCCGTCTGACTCTTGATCCTCGCTGTATTCTGCCTACATAGTTAGACATATGCACCTGTGCTTCATCCATCCCCAAAACCTATCCTTTTTTCCAGTTTCTAGTTGTTACTAGGCTAGAAAACTTACAAGCTATATTGTCTGACACCCTAGTTCCCTCAAGACTGAGGAATGTTCAGACACAAGTCAGGGATTGAAAGAGCATTTAGAAGCTGCTTTTCTAAACAACAACTACAACAACAACAAAAAGCTCCAGTTTTACACTTAATGCTGTATGCCATAGCTAAGAAATACAGAACGAAAGCTTGACATCTCTGCCTTCATTCTGTATCTGTGAGCTGCTTACCTCTGCGGGTCAGCATGTGGATCACTCAAGGAGTGTCTGTCTTGCCTGTCTCATCCCCTTCAAGGCTGAAGGGATAAGTCATTGGCAGACATGTCATCTTGGACTTCAGTAGGAGCAGAACTTTTTTTAAAAAAATAATTATTTTATTTAGTTACAACCCAAATGTTGACCCCTGTCTCCCCTTGAAGAGTTCTTCCCCTCCCCCTCCCCTTCCCCCTCCCCTTCCCCTCCCCCCTCCCCCTCCCCCATCCCTGCACCTCTGAGAGGGTCTTTCTCAGATATACCCCACCCCCATCCTGGGGCATCTAGTCTCTACAAGATTAGGCACATTCTCTCCAACTGAGGCCAGACAAAGCAGCCCTCTTCTAATATGTGCTGGGGGCCCTAAACCAGCCTGTGTGTGCTCTTTGGTTGGTGGCTCAGTCTCTGGGAGCTCCCAGGGGTCCAAGTTAGTTATCACTGTTGGTCTTCCTATGGGATTGCCATCCCTTTTGATTCCTTCAATCCTTCCCCAATTCTTCCATAGGAGTCCCTGACATTTGTCCAATGCTTGGCTGTGGGTATCTGCATCTATTTCAGTCAGCTGCTGGTAGAGCTTCTCAGAGGACAGCCATGCTAGCCTCCTGTCTGCAAGCACAACAGCCTATTCCACTCCAGATGCAATTATCCATTGATGGTGAGGTCGCATCCTAAACAGAAGCAATCATCTGAGAGTCGCCTTGTTCCTTTATCAACAAGGCTGAAACAGTGATCATCCAGGCCATGTTCCCAGGATGGGTATGTCCTAATCCTTTCTCTAAACCTAAAGCCCACAACAGTGTCCCAAAGACAGGGTGGTCACGGAACACTTTTGTCCTTTCCAGTGTGGAAAAACCTTTCTCTCCTTTTACTTCTTCATTACTCGGAAAAGATGTCTGAGTCTACTTTATTATGACTGCCAGAGCCCATGCTTTTAAACTAAATATTCCAGTTACAGATTTATTAGTTCATGAAGCTAGACTTGGAATCATCTCTTTGGCCTGCTCATGCCCAGTTATAGATTTATTAGTTCATGAAGCTGAACTTAGAATCATCTCTTCGGCCTGTCCTTGCCCTGACTTGGAGTGACTGTACATTTCTATATGTCTCCCCAGAAAAGCCATGCAGCAACTCTGAAAACACACATGCCTTGAGAGGATATTCTCTCACATTAGAACACCCTTCATTGATCACCCTTCATGACTATTTACTTACACATCAGACCTCGAATTCAACAAAGATTCAGATTTTCACTCCATGGGGACTTTACTTCCTTATGAAGGTTTGCATGTTAAAAAAATCATAAATAAATGTCTACTTTTCTTTTCAATCTGCTTTTATTTATAGGACCCTCTGCCAGGAACCAAGCAATGAGTAAAGAAAATATATTCTTTAGGACAAGGGGAAATGCCTAAACTGAATGAAATTGTTGGAGCTCAAAATACAATTTAAAGTGTTGCTCCTAGACATGTTTACCATTTTGACTGAATTAGGATAAATTAGGAGGCCATAGAAGCTGCAACCTTCTCTCATCCCCTCCCCCCAAAGAAGCTTTCTCTGAAGTTTTCAGATAAGACTAAACAAAGTTCTTCCAAAAGCAGAATGAGTACATTAGAATCTTTCCCTAAAACCTCATCATCCAGAGAAGACTCAGAAAAGAAGACTGAACTATGTCCACCTGCTTATGCTAAGCAAACCATCTGTTTTTATGGGATTTGTACAGTAGAGATTGTATGTTCATCGTAAGAGGATCTTCCTTCATGGGGCTGCTCTTTCCCTTACCTCCCTTTAAGTTATTGATACCTCTGTCTGCAAGAGTCCAGAGGGACTTTTTCCTGAGCTGAAATCTGGACCATTTGTTTCTCCTAAAAGCCAATTTCTACCTGCAAAAGCAACACAAGGGAGAACCATTTGGTTTATAGGTCGAGGGTACAGTCCACCGTGGTGAGAATAAACATGGCAGCAAGAACACTGGGGCCACTGGTTGCACTGCATCCATTCAGGAACAGAGAGAGGAGAGATGAATGCTAGTGCTCAGCTTGATTTTCCTGTTTCATTTTGTTTTCCAGGCCAAGATCCCAGTTCATAGCTTGATGTTTCTCCTTTTCAGCATACATCTTTCCTCCAGAGTTATTCTCTGGAAACACCCTCACAGTCATGACTAGCATATCTCCTGTGTGATTCTAAATTCAGTTAAGTTGACAACCATGGGTGGCCATCACATCATCCTTTCAAAAGCCTCTACAGCTGATCACCTACCCATCTTTCCATCCATCTTGGGAAGATGTGTATTTAAGCTTCAACTGTGGTTCTCTGTGTTTCCTCTTTTGCATGGCTCCTGTACACATGTAATATTTTGTGTGCCTATTGTTCTGGTTTCTGTCTATTGTCAGTTTGTTCGGTAGGCTCATTAGGAAATTTCACATGGACAGTTTGAATTTTATTACAAAATTAAGTTCCAAAGATCAGAAGCTCAAAAGAAAAAAATAGGGTCTAATGAAAAAAAAATGTGCACTTCTGTTTTATTTGGTTAGCCAAATAGTCAAATGTTTCCAACTCACAGACTCTAAGTGCTCCTGCTCCTCCACAGTGTTCCTTCCTGTGTGAAAAAAGACTTAGTTTAGTTTGGAACAAACTAGATGTCCTGGCTTTCTTTATTAAGTGTACCCTTGGGACTATTGTTTATTATTTTTTTGCTCCTTCCTTCTGGAAAACCAGACATTTTCAATAAGAATTGATTCCATTTATCTTTTTCATTTAGCCTAGTGCCAGAAAGTGCCATCTTTCCTAGAGCAATGAATAAAACTGTTTACGATGAATAAATGAGGCCAGGACCAAGGAATACAAGGTAATATTTCAAAATATTATCCTACTATAACTAAAGAATTGTATGCCAATGGATACATCTTCTGCCAACTGTCTTACTTCCTAGATGTCAGAACATAAGTGACACAGAGATGGAATACTGAGCTAAGATTATGATCAAAGAGGTCTAAACATCCCGATGTATTGTCTGAACCAACTATCGAAATCTGGAAGTCTTAAATTAGGATCAATTGTTCCAGTTTGCAAGAATCAGATCTAAATTCTCATTTCATGAAGATGATAGAGGACTTTAAGAAGGACATAAGTAACTCCTTTAAAGAAATACAGGAGAACACAAGTAAACAAATAGAAGCCCTTAAAGAGGAAACACATAAATCCCTTAAAGAATTACAGGAAAACACAACCAAACAGGTGAAGGAATTGAACAAAACCATCCAGGATATAAAAATTGAAATAGAAACATTAAAGAAAACACAAAGGGAGACAGCTCTGGAGATGAAAAACCTAAGAAAGAGAGCAGGAGTCACAGATGCAAGAATTAGGAAGGGGGATGAGATAGAGGGATTCTAGGGTGGGGGGAACTGGAAAAGGGGATAACATTTGAAATGTAAATAAAGAAAATATCTAATAAAAAAAGAGATAGAAGAGAAAATCTCAGGTGTAGAAGATACCATAGAAGATATCAATACAGCAGTCAAGTAAAATACAAAAAGCAAAAAGTTCCTAACTCATAACATTCAAGAATTCCAGGACACAATGAAAAGACCAAACCTAAGAATAATAGATATAGAAGAGAGTGATGATTCCCAACTCAAAGGGCCAACAAATATCTTCAACAAAATTATAGACAAAAACTTCCCTAACCTAAAGAAAGGGATGCCCATAAACATAAAAGAAGCCTACAAAACACCAAACAGATGGGACTAGAAAAGAAATTTTTCCTGTCACATAATAATTAAAACACCAAATTGCACATAACAAAGAAAGACTATTGAAAGCAGTAAGGGAAAAAGGTCAAGTTACATATAGAACAGACCTATCAGAATTACACCAGACTTCTCAACAGAGACTCTAAAAGCCAGAAGATCTTGGGCAGATGTCATAAGACCATAAAAAAAACAAAAATGCCAGCCCAGGCTACTATACTCAGAAAACCTTCAATTACCATAAATGGAGAATCCAATATATTTAAGACAAAACCAAATTTAAACAATATCTTTCCACTAATCCACCATACAGAGGATATTAGAAGGAAAATTTCAACACAAGGAGGGAAACTAACACCCAAGAAAAAGCAAGAAATTAATTTTTTTTTACAACAAACCCAAAAGAAGAGAAACATACCTAATAAATCCACCTAATAACAACAAATTCCATCTCTAACAACAAACATAACAGGAAGCAACAATCATTGGTCCCTAATATCTCTCAACATCAATGGACTCAATTCCCTAATAAAAAGACATAGACTAACAGACTGAATACTTAAACTAGACCAGATTTTGCTGCATACAGGAAACACACCCCAGTTACAAACACAGACACTACCTCAAAGTGAAAGGCTAGAAAAAAATTTTCCAGAAAAATAGCCCCAAGAAACAAGCTGGAGTAGCCATTCTAATATCCAATTAGATAGACTTTCAACCAAAAGTTATCAAAAAAGATGAGGAAGGACACTACATACTCATCAAAGGAAAAATTCACCAAGATTAACTCTGAATTCTGACACCTATGCTCCAAATGCAAGGGACCCACATTCATAAAAGAAACATTAATGAAGCTCAAAACACACATTGAACCTCACATAATAATAGGAAGAGATTTCGTCACCCAACTCTTACCAGTGGACAGATGATGGAAACAGAAACTAAATAGAGACACAGTGAAACTAACAAAAGTTATGGATCAAATGAATTTAACAGATATCTATAGAACATTTCACCCTAAAACAAGAGCATATACCTTCTTCTCAGTACCTCATGGTACCTTCTTCAAAAATCAACCATATAATCAGACACAAAACAAATCTCAACAGATACAAGAACACTGAAGTAACACCATATATCCTATCAGACCACAATAGACCAGGGCTGATCTTCAATAGCAACAAAACAGCAGAAAGCCCACATACATATGGAAACTGTACAACCTCTACTCAATGAAAACTTGGTCAAGGAAGAAATAAAGAAATAAATTAAAAACTTTTTAGAATTTAATGAAAATGAAAGCATATCATACCAAAACTTACGGGACACAATGAAAGCAGTGCTAAGAGGAAAACTCATAGCTCTAAGTGCGTACAAAAAGGAACTGGACAGAGCATACACTAGCAACTTGACAGCACACCTGAAAGCTCTAGAACAAAAAGAAGCAAATACATCGAAGATGAGTAGACAGCAGGAAATAATCAAACTCAGGGCTGAAATCAACCAAGTAGAAACAAAAAGAACTATACAAAGTATCAACAAAACCAGGAGCTGGTTCTTTGAGAAAATCTACAAGATAGATAAACCCTTAGTCAGACTAACCAGGGGGCACAGAGACAGTATCCAAATTAATAAAATTAGAACTGAAAAGGGAGACATAACAAAGGAAACCGAGGCAATTCAAAAATCATCAGATCTTACTACAAAAGCCTAGACTCAACACAACTCAAAAATCTGGATGAAATGGACAATTGTCTAGAAAGATACCAGGTATCAAAGATAAACCAAGATCAGATAAACCACCTAAACTGTCCCATAACCTCTAAAGAAATAGCAGCAGTCACTAAAAGTCTCCCCACCAAAAAAAGCCCAGGACTGGATGTGGGTCCCTGTTCCGGAGAGCTTCCTACGAATATCTCCGGCCCAGCCGGGTGTAGGGGTCCAGGCCAAAGGGATAGAGTGTGAGCAGGGAGGTGGAATTGCTTCTGCTGCCTCTCCCTGAGTCTCCTCTGTTGCCACCCAGTTGCCCCCAGGTGCTGTACTTGTCTCTCTGCGCTGAGCCAGTCTGTGCTGGGCTGATGAGAAAGCTGGCTAGCTAGCAAGGAGGGGAGGGTTCTGAAGGTGCTTGATAGCAGATCTCTTCCTAAATTACAGCTCTTGCAGCAGAAACTCTAGGACAACAGGATGATTCTCAAACACCTTTACTTCTCCTGAATAGGGCTCTTATATACAGTTTTGGGGTGGTTAGGGTCTAGCAGCAGATTACCCCTATTGGCTTGGTCTGAGAGCTTGGAAATACCTCATCTACGTGTGGGAAAGCACTGTTCCTACGTGCCTGACGGCCATAGACCTCTCTTTGGGAGGGGCTGTGAAAGGCTGAAGCTAAGTGAAAGGAACCAGGGGCCCAGGAGCAAGGCCGAACACCTACTGTCTGATTAGGGTCTGGGGTTCGAGGCCTGTGCTCGACCAGGCGCCCAGCTGCTTCTCACAGCCCACCGCCCCACAACTGGATAGTTTTACTGCAGAATTCTATCAGACCTTCCAAGAAGACCTAATACCAATTCTCTTCAAACTATTCCACAAAATAGAAACATAAGGATCATTACTCAATTAATTCTATGAAGCCACAATTATGCCCATACCGAAACCACACAAAGACCCAACAAAGAAAAAGAATTTCAGATCAATCTCCCTTATGATTATCCATGCAAAATAATGAATAAAATTCTCGCAAACCAACTTTAAGAACACATCAAAACAATCATCCATCATGATCAAGTAGGCTTTATCCCAGGAATGCAGGGATGGTTCAATATTCAGAAATCCATCAAAGTAGTCCACTATATAAACAAACTCAAAGAAAAATACCACATGGTCATCTCACTAGATGCTGAGAAAACATTTGACAAAATTCAACATCCCTTCATGGTAAAAGTCCTGGAAAGATCAGGAATTCAAGGCCCATACCTAAACATAGTAAAAGCAATTTACAGCAAACCAGTAGCCAATATCAAACTAAATGGAGAGAAACTTGAAGAAATCCCACTAAAATCAGGGACTAGACAAGGCTGCCCACTATCTCCCTAAGTATTCAATATAGTACTCCAAGGCTTAGCTAGAACAATTAGACAACAAAAGAAGGTCAAAGGGATACAAATTGGAAAGGAAATAGTCAAAATATCACTATTTGCAGGTGATATGATAGTATATTTAAGTGACTCCAAAACATCAACCAGAGAACTCATAAACCTGATAAACAACTTCAGCAAAGTGGCTGAATATAAAATCAACTCAAACAAATCAGTAGCTTTACTCTACTTAAAGCATAAACAGGCTGAGAAAAAAATTTATGGAAACGACACCCTTCACAAAAGTCACAAATAATATAAAATACATTGGTATGAATCTATCCAAGCAAGTGAAAGATCTGTATGACAAGAACTTCAAGTCTCTGAAGAAAGAAACTGAAGAAGATCTCAGAAGATTTTAAGATCTCCCATGCTCATGTATTGGCTGGATTAATATAATAAAAATGGCTATCTTGCTGAAAGCAATCTACAGATTCAATGCAATCCCCATCAAAATTCCACCTCAATTCTTTACAGAATTAGAAAGACCAATTCTCAAATACATTTGTAATAACAAAAAACCCCAGGAAAGTGAAAACTATTCTCATCAATAAAAGATCTTTGTGGGGAATCACCATCTCTGACCTCAAGCTGTACTACAGAGAAATAGTGATAAAAACTGCATGGTATTGGTACAGAGACAGGCAAGAAGATTAATGGTATAGAATTGAAGACCCAGAAATGAACTCATACATCTATGGTCAATTGATCTTTGACAAAGGAGCTAAAACCATTCAGTGGAAAAAAGACAGCATTTTCAACAAATGGTGCTGGTTCAACTGGAGGTCAGCATGTAGAAGAATGCAAATCAATCCATTCTTATCTCCTTGTACAAAGCTCAAATTCAAGTGGATCAAGGACCTCCATATAAAACCAGACATACTGAAGCTAATAGAAGAGAAAGTGGGGAAGAGCCTCGAACACATGGGCACAGGGGAAAATCTCCTGAACAGGACACCAGTGGCTTATGTTCTAAGATAAAGAATTGACAAATGGGACCTCATAAAATCACAAAGCTTTTGTAACTCTTTTGTAAGGACACTGTCAATAGGACAAAACGGCAACCAACAGATTGGGAAAAGATCTTTACCAATCCTCATCTGACAGAGGGCTAATATCCAATATACACAAAGAACTCAAGAAATCAAACTCCAGACAATCAAATAACCCAATTAAAAATGGGGTACAGAGCTAAACAAAGAATTCTCAACTGATATGAGAAAACTCAAATGATAGAAAAGTACCTAAAGAAATGCCCAACATCCTTAATCATTAGGGAAATGCAAATCAAAAGAACCCTGAGATTGCATCTCATACCAGTCAGAAAGGCTAAGATAAAAAACTCAGGGGATAGCAGATGCTGGTGAGGATGTGGAGAAAGAGGAACATTTCTCCATTGTTGGTGGGATTGTAAGCTGGTACCATGACTCTGGAAATCAGTCTGGTGGTTCCTCAGAAAATTGGACATAGTATTACCTGAGGACCCAGTTATACTACTCCTGGCGATATACCCAGAAGATGTTCCAACATATAATAAGGACACATGCTCATGTTCATAGCAGCCATATTTATAATAGCCAGAAGCTGGAAGCAACCCAGATGTCCTTCAACAGAGGAATGGATACAGAAAATGTTGTACATTTACACAATGGAGTAGTACTCAGCTATTAAAAACAATGAATTCATGGAATTATTAGGAAAAAGAAGAATCTAGAAAATATTATCCTGAGTGATGTAACTCAATCACCAAAGAACACACATGGTATGTACTCACTGATAAGTGGATATTAGCCCAAAAGCTCAGAATACCCAAAGTACAGCTCAGAATCCATATAAAGCTCAAGAAGAAGGAAAACCAAAGTATGGGTGCTTAGGTCTTTCTTAAGAGTAACAAAATATTCACAGGATGAAATATGGAGACAAAGTGTGGAGCAGATATTGGAAGAAGGGCCATCTAGAGACTGCCCTACCTGGGGATCCATCCTATATGCAGTCACCATAGGCAGACATTGTTGTGGATGCCAGGAAGTGCATGCTGACAGGAGCCTGATATACCAGTCTCCTGAGAGTCTCTGCCAGAATCTGACATATTCAGAGGCAGATGCTCACAGCATGTAACCATTGAACTGATCATGGGGTCTCCAATGGAGGAGGTAGAGAGAAAACTGAAGGTGTTGAAGTGACTTGAGGTTCCATGGGAAGAGCTACAATACCATCCAACCAGAGCTCCCAGGGTCTGTATATGTAGTGGAGGATGGCTTTGTCGGGTGTTGGTGGGAGAGGAGGTCCTTGGTCCCATGAAGGGTAGATGCTGAGTGGGGAATTCGAGGGCAGGGAGGGGGGAGTGGGTGGTTAGGTGGGGGCATACCCTCATAGAAGCAGCAGGAGGGGTGACTGGGTAGGTGATTTCTGGGAGGGGGTAGGGAAATGGAATAACATCTGAAATGTAAATAAATATATCCAAATTAATAAATTTTGGATGCCAAGGAACTTTCTGCTGAGTGCCTATGGCACCCTACAACTAGGCATACCTATGCCTAGGTGAAAAGGAAAGATTCACTTAAGGGCATAAGGCATGATCCCTATCAGGTATCTAATATGGGGAAGAGGGTATGTTTGTGTTTTTTTCTGCAGGATGCTGAAGCATGGTGGCTGCCAGAGAGATTGGTGAGACATGCTGATGCTGGGACAAAGAATGATGCTGACGTGTGAGCTTTCTGAGTGCACTGACAATGGTGATTGGTTAGTTGTATTGGATATATATTCCTGACCCACCTTTGATTTCCTTTATCCCAGATGGGAAAAGTTGCCTTGCCTCAAGTTTTTAGACCTTGTGGGTCAGAGAATCAAAAAGGGAAGTTATAAAGACTCTCGTATTTTCTTAAAATGTGACCAGTTATTCAGACTCTATCATGGACTGGTCTAGAAATCAACCCAATATTGGGAATACCAGTCTTCATTTAGAAGACTGGATCTGGACATTTTCAGAGAAATATTTGGAAGTTGGCTGCCGGTCTCTATGATACTATGTTAGGAAGAGATGACATTGGGGCAGATCTGGATTTCAAACAACGGTTAGTGCATGTGTTAAGGCTCTTTTAATTGTCAAGTTAAAATTACTTTTGTTTCTTCTATAGTATTTATTGTAAGTTGCATTGACTTTACACTTACTAATTGTGTTAGTGTGTTGAAACTTGCCATGTCTGTTACAGGGCTCTATCAACTAGGTTTTGTCTTATTGCCCTGAGTATTACAGAAACTTGTTTTCTGAAAAAGCTTGCAAATACTGGAAGAAGTGAGTTAGGTTTTAAGCAGAAGCAATAGGGTAGTGGGCTTGATTATTGTTGGTAAAACAGCTTTAATTACATTAATTGCTAGCACCACTGCTTCTGTAATTACTTTGACACAAAATGTTAAGACAGCTACTTTGGTTAATCATTTAGCAAAAAAAAAAAAAAAAAAAAAAGTTACTAATGTGTTGAGTATTGTTACAAGAGGATTTAGATAGGCATTTGGAATATCAGATTGATGCTCTTTATCCTATTCAAATTATTGGAAGGAGGTTCAGAGTTTAAGAGTAAGGAGCCATCTTGAGTGTCATGCCAAATACAAATGGAGTCATATTACTTCTAAAATTTACAGTGATAGTCGTTATAATTAGGAAAACATTTAAAGATACTTGCAGGGTATTTGGCATAATTCTAACATCTATCTGGATGTTTCAAATTTGCATAGTGAGATTATGAATTTAAAGTATATTGTTCAGCTGATATTTGATGCTGCAGATACTGCTGATAAAATTATCCATGGTTTGAGGTCAGTATTTCCATTTTGGTTAAGCTTCAAGAATGGCATATATAGCTTGAACATGCTAGCCCTGTTTGTCATTGGAATACTTTTATTCCTGCCTGTCGTGTTAAAGCTTGTCTTTAATAACATCAACATGTTGGGAGACAAAGTACATGACTTGAACCTGAAACTGGACCCCAGACAGAGTTATTAATTTAACAGGCTGGCAAGCCAAAGACAGGTAAGATTCTGCACAGAGCCTAACCAACCTAAGACAGAAGAAGTGCATTCCTTTTGATAATGCATATTCCATGATGGGTAAGGAAGGCATTCTTGTCAGTACTACCTAAGACAGACTCAGTCTTTTTTATAAAATAAAAAAGGGGAAAATGTGGACAGCTTTTGGAGCTGCTTGGCAGGAATCTGACATTGGCCAAGGGCAAGGAAATGGGCTTCAGTCAGGAATCTGACATTAGGCTAGAACAAAGAAGTAATTTTAGGCAGGAATCTAAACATTAGGCTAGAACAAAGAAGTATTCCAGGCAGGAAACTAAATCTTAGGCTAGAACAAAGAAGTAGGCTTCAGACATGAAAATGACTTTGGGCTAGGACAGGGAAGTAGGCTCAGATATTGTGGTGATCCTGATAAGCCCTTAGAAACTTAGAAACAGTGACCATGGGAGTAATTATGGGCCTTTTTTTATTGCTTTGTTTGTTCTTTGACTATTTATGTTGATTATCTTGCTTATTTCTTGACTACTTGCATTTACTGTATTGCTAGTTCCTCAACCTAGAACTGACCTTAAAACTTTCAGGTAATTAAAATGGTATAAAAGCCAAAAGGAGGAGGGGGATGGGATAGGGGGTTTCTGCGGGGAGGGAATATGTAAAGAGGATGACATATAAAATGTAAACAAATAAAATATCCAATTAAAAAAGGAAAAATAAGAAGTGGTGGGTGGATGGAAGAAAAAGGGTGTGTAGGTTGGACTGGGAGGAAAGGAGGGAGTGGTGCACTCATGATGTAATGTGATTAAGTAAATTAATTAAAAAAGTAAAACTAATTCATGGCGATCTCAAAGTTAACTAGACAAATGGCTCAGCAATAGATGAACATATTTGAGAGCAAAGAAAGAAAGAAAGAAAGAAAGAAAGAAAGAAATGAATGAAAGAAATTATATTGGCCATAAAATAATTTATATGATAGAAATTATAGTGTTCATGTCTCTACAGCAAAACCTTTGCTGGGGTGAGTGAGCATGCTGTTATGTATGATGTACACCAAAGTTTCAGAGTTTCTCTGTGGGGGTCAATTGTAAGTTTAACTTAGTACATAATCAAAATGGAAACCATTAGGAAAACCCAGCTGCAGGATGTGTCACCAGGAAGCCATTGCAGAGCCATCCTGGAGTAGATCAGATATGTGGAGCCAGTGAAATGAGGGAATGTAGCAAAGGCCAAAAGCACCATCATCTATTTGACCTTGTCCAGAACAGAATGTCTGAATCTTGCCAGCTGCTTGACCCTTTGAGATGCCTAATGATGAGGAAGCCAAATGGATTATGGAGAATAATAATATATTTTCAAGAGCTAAATAAGTAGTGACTCACACACAGCCTGTTGAAGACACTTAGAAGAAATGATTCTAAAAGCAATGGGATTTTTGTACATTTTCATAACCCTTGTCAGTGTTTCTAGGATATCCCTGCATGGTGCATCCTCTATGAGCTTCACTTGTGTAGATAAGGTAGCAAAAAATATTGAGAGGCAATGCCCACCCTATCTGAAAACTGGCATTATACAATACAATATACAATATAGAAAAGCAAAAAAGCCATAATGTTACTGACAAGCGGCAATCACAAGGTACTTATTGTCCCAACTATAAGAGACCATAGAGGTTGGTGGTTACTGGGAGAGAGTTATATCAATTAAAATAATTTATTATTCTTACTGTGATATGGTGTCCCAATGCTCATAAAGGAATCAAAAGAGAGTTTAATCACACATTTCATTGATCAATAAACTTTGTTGAAGAGTTGACAGGAGAGTATAAGAGCCTCAGGGAAAGGATGTAGTATTAGAAAATTGCTGCATTCCTCTGCAGTGACATCTGTGAATGCTGATTTATGACCTGACTGAAGGCCATCTGCAGAAATAAGGACAACAATATCTGTGTCAACCACAATGGTGATGAGACTGTCAACACTCCTGGAAGAATCAAGGTCATAGGACCCTCACCGGGGATTTCAAGCTATCTCTACACATTTTTGGGAGTGGTCAGGAGGACTACATAGGTGGTGGGAGGTTACCTGAAGGAAGGATTCTAGAAAAGTAGCTCTCCTCAGTTGGTATCTACACTGCTGAAAATTTTAAGGAATGCAGCTGTCTTTGACTCAATCATGTTCCTGTAAGTATTTCTTCACTTCTGCTTCTCCTGAAGGAATTCATCATTTTACACTAAGCTACACTTGGATACAATACTTTCCTAGTTTTATGCAGTACTTCAGAAACTTTATAATCTTTGCTATAAAAGGCACATGGCACATAACACTTTTAACTCAACAGTTCTAAAAGAAAACTTTCTTGTTCCAGAGAAATGTAGCAATTTCTTGAATTTGTGTTGTCTTGGTTGAAATACGGAGAACAAGAGGAGAACAAGATATTCATGTTATTGACATTTCTTGTATAGAGTCTTGGGAGAGCTTGGCACAATCTCAAATGCCTAGAGCAGCCTAATGACAAGAAATGATCCATCCCAAATGAGAATTTATCTGGAATGAGACCATAGGAGAATATAGGTCCGATAATTCCAAAAGAAAGCAGGTAATTCTTCTGGTCCTAGGTCACTGCTCTAGACTGACTGACTTGAATCAACCTAAGGAAACTCAGTCTCAACTGAAAGTGAACAATACTAACACGTGTGTCTTATAATGTCTTGAGAACTTGCCTCAAACCAAGTGATTTTGTAAAAGGAAAAGCATGCTAATGTCAAGTTTTTGCCTTTATATTATTGATAATATATTTAAGAAAACTGAATTAGTACATATATGTATGTAACAATAATTAATGAGAAAAGAGGCATGAATTTGAAAAAAAAAGCAAGTAGGGCCACATGAAAAGGTTTTAGGAAAAGCTGTGGATACAAAATGACATAAATAATTCAAAAATAAAAGAAATATAAATTTCTTAATTTGTAACAACTAAATTTATTTTAGGAAATGTAAAACAAAAAAGTGTAATATCTAGACTGATATATCTCTTCAATAAGCAATAGAAGCGCTCTCTCTCTCTCTCTCTCTCTCTCTCTCTCTCTTTCTCTCTCTTTGTGTGTGTGTGTGTGTGTGTGTCTGTGTTTATCAAGCATAAACTAAAATCATGGAATCATCATAGTCTTTGAAAAATTGAGATGCTGTGAATTTTGTCAAGAGTGTGATTTTGATTTTAAAATATTTGATTAATACCTTTAACACTGAATAATTCTTCTAATGTATTTATTTGGGGTATGTGAGATTAGCTACTTCCCAGGCCTCAGTCATTAACAATCCCTCTCTTTAGTTTGGACATTTCAAAGTCCATCTATTAAAGATTCTGTGGAAATTAGTTTCTTAGTCTCACAACTTTTTGACATTGCTTTGAGGTTTGGTTTGTGTTTTCTTGCTTTTGTTTTTTAGAGGGTTTGCACATTTTCATGTGTATACATCTGATTTACATGTATGTGTATACATCTTCTCATGCATGTGTGATCCTTGCAGGGTAGAGGTTTATGTCAGGAATCATCTTTAATAGATCGTCCACCTTATTCATTGAGGCATCTCAACTATAATCCCAATCTACCTATATGGCTAGTTTTCCTATCCAGCTTTCTCTAGAGATTCCCTGTCTCTGTCTTATAAGAAGGCTGGACTTACAAATGGTTTCAAATCCCACCAGGCTTCTGCTTAGATTCAGGAAATTGTAACTCCAGTCATACTTTATGGCAAACATTTTATCTACCGTACCCCAGCTTGGTCCTCATATATTCATTTCAGAAAGTCTTCTGGGAACCATCCCTAATGCTTAAAAGCCTTTTTAATGTGGTACATACTTGATAATTCCTCTTGTAATGACAAATTACCAAGGTTTTAGAGGTCTATCTGTCAAAAGTGCCTCGGTGATAAAATCAGCACAAATCATTGTCACAAATTTGAAAGGTGCATGTGATCAGAGAAGAGGTCCTAGCACCTAGTCTTATCACTGCATGAAGGACACAGGATTGAGGTAATTTTCACAGTGAAGAATGTTTGTTCTCCCAAGCCAGCTCAAATGTACTAGGTTGTACAAGGGAGGGCTCTGTGTCTAGACAAGGCTTCTCTAGACAGGATGATGCTTATAACTTCACATGGATAGACCATGTAAGTGACTTTTTTCTTTATGGCAGGGGCACTCCTGCTGCTGCTATTGTCAAACCTGCTTCTGTGGGAGAATGTGGTCTCTGTGCCCATGTGTGAAGTAATAAATGGGCAATGCCAGCTGACTCTCGAGTACTTGCTTAATCGGGCACATGGCCTATCTGAGAATACCAGTAGACTCACTTCAGAAATATTCAATGAGTTTGTAAGTACCTCGGTAACTCTGGCTTCTCCAAAGAGGAGTTGTCACACAATATCTGGGCAGTACTGCAGCTCAGTGGAGAAGCACTTTGATATAAACATCATATAATATATACCTTCACAGGCACAAGGAGCTATCTGCCACTGAGATAAAACCAGAAAAATGGAACAGTTTAATGAATCTATAAATTTAAGGAGGGAATGTCTTTAAGTGGTTTTTTTCCTTTAAAACAGATTTTGGTATTTCTAATTATTTTTTAAATTAAAAAGTTTCCAGTTGTGACACAAAGCCCTAAAATCAATGCCCGAGAACACTCTCTGCATTCCTCTTTTGGAGGCTGGGGGCCAGTTTCTGTCAGCATGTTTCACTTAGTGCAATGCAGATACCCAAGAAAGCAGAATGGTTGTAGAATATGATTTGAATTAATCAGAACTAAAATGAAAGAAATAATTTGGGAGGAGAAAATCAATAGTGATAATGATAATTGTAAGAATAATAGCTTCTCAGAAATTCCCAAACTTGCAGCCATTGTAAGATATGAGCTAATCCCTCTGAAGAAACTGTTTTAGAACTGTAACTAGACACTGTTTTATGGTGAAGATGCTTTGTAGGCCAATATGTCCCCTCCAAGTCAGTTAAGGTGTCAATATAGACAAGAACTTCAAACAATAGTGAGCTTACACGGTAACCTCTCATATGTGCAATAAGTACACACATGATGTCCTATTTAATTACTAGAAATTCTTTTATTCTGCAATCTTGAGTGACAGTATTTCAGTTTGTTGGGGTCTCTCATAATTCATTAATCTTTACAATGTTGCTCACAATAAATTTACATAATTGATATTTTAAGTAATATATTTAATAAAATGCAGTGTCAATAAATATTAATAATATGTAAACATTAAGTATATATCTGTATTTTAGTTTTTATTGTATAATATTTCTAAAAATATTATGCTTGATTTTTTAATGCCTGATTCTATTATAATCAGCAAATTGCAATTTTGAGGAAATTGCTAAAGTGAAGGTGTAAAAACCTAGTGATAACTGAATAACAGGAAGCCAAGGATTCCCAAGCACAGATATGTATTCAGTGTGCCATTAATATTCTGGGTAAGAGCATCATTAAAACACCAAATGTTTCGTAGTCTCCTTTTTTTTTGCTTATTCCTTTCAAATAATAACTCTTTAGAAAGTATGCAAAAGCAGGACAATAATAAATCAGAGAAGTTAGTAGACTCAAATAGGAGGAGGAAAAGTGAGATTACAGATCTCACTCACTACACTAAAGCGTCACTTTCCTCATTTATAAGTTTATATATTTAATGTAGTAATCATCCTGTAATAATAACCATGGACCAAACATACCATTTACCTGCTCACTGGTTTATTGTCTCTGTCCCCAAATTTACCCAATGTTCTGATCATTTCCAGAATAAAGCATATGCTTCAGGACCAGTGTTATCAGACAAATTCCTCTGGTTATGCTACAAATATTCCCTCCGTGTACCATATAAAACAACACAAGGCCAAGAGATTCAGGTGAGTGTAATTTTCTCATCAAATCAATTGAAACAGTCCACTGGCTCTGCCAACCTGCAGGTTGTTATTGAAAGAAGCAAAAACAAACCAAACAACAACCCCTCCCCCCCCAAAAAAAATAAAAATAGAAAAAAACCCTGAGCATTCCAAGGGGGCAAAAAAAAATCACAATTCTCATTTGACGTCTTTCCCTTAGTCTTTACAAGTATATGCTGTAAAATATTGAAGGTGTGTTACGAGAGACAAATATGGCTTCTGATGCGAGGTTGCCATAGTGTAAACTGCTAAGTAGGAAATATTATACACTTCATTCTATTTCTTGACATAACCAATCTTAATGTCTTAGGTTTAAAGCAATCAAATATGTACACATGTAGCACATATAACGTGTTTTGTTTAATGATTTTGTATATCCACTATACATATTCTGTATATCGGCTATGTAAAGAATGCACATAAGAAATTGCAAATTTGAGAGAAAGCAATGGAAGAGAATGTCTATTAAGAGCTATTCCATGTCTAGGTACTCACAAAGCACTATACTAACACTGCAGCAAATGATTCTCAAAAAATTGTACAACACAAGCTACAAACACTACACTAGGTATCACATGCAATTCAACATGCAGTTCTTTATTTAATGTGATGTTCAATGTTTTTGCCTAGCCTGAGGTCCTTTTGAACATGACCATAGGTATGTTGATTGGCTGGAACAACACCCTGATGCACGTAGCAGCAGATATTGCTCATCTGGAGTCAATTCCTGGTATTGGAGCTTTCATTTCTGAACTCAGAGAGATAGCTTCAAAATTCATAAGGCTATACAACAATACTAAAAGAAGTCAAATCATTACTCAACCTGGTAAGTTCTTACCTTTCACTACTTTGTTTTTCTCATTCATGAAATCTGTGACCCTGGTAGAGACAAATGCATTTGAAATATCTCTCTCCGGGGAGAGTGTAATATAAGCAGGCTTATAAATACCCTCATGCCTAAGGGGTTGTTGGTCACTGCAGCTTTCTCAAAGGTGTTGTACTCAGCTGCACAACACAGGGCTCTCAGAAGGTAGTAACGTCTCCTCACAATAGTTTGGGTGGTATTGTTGATCTGCACGGAATGAAGATCTTTTGAGATTTTGAAGATCTTATCACAGCATCCCTGGTCTTTCCACATCAAAACACCAAGCGCAGTCCTCATCACTTCTGTGACTTTCTTTCCTTATAGTAGGTGGGAGGTAGATTTGACTGAAAATAAGAAAAAAAAATAAAATGATGAACTAAAAATTCAAGATGCACAAATGGTACCTCAGAGATGCCACCAAAAACACAGGAAAGTCCTTTCTGGGAGAGCTGACATTAGCTTCTCTACTGTCTTTTGGCCAAAACCACACCTACAGTCAAGTAGCAAGTTCTATCTATTTTTGTGAGAACATATTCCATCTCAGATGAGCTCCATGTCAAAGACATATGTAGGAGTCTTCTGTCTAGTTTATAGATAACTAACAAACCTATATGTGCCTGCTCCAGAATCATGAAAATGTATTTTTGGCTGACTATTTCCTTTCCTGAGTGTCTCCCAAATCTTCATTCAACATTTAAAGTAATACAGAAGAATAATAACTATTAGCACATTTAATAAGAGAATTTTTTTGGTGATTAGCTTCATCTTGAATTTGAGGAAGATGAGGACTACCTTGCCTCATATGGACTGCTCTCCTTACACCGGTTAAATAATTCCTATCGCCTTGTTTTCTATCATGCACTTCTCACTTGCCTGGATTACGATGGAAAAAGGATTGCCACTCATGTCAAGATCCTGAGATGTAAAATGGTCCGCAGACGGTGCTAAGTCCTCATTATGTCTATTCTGAAATGTGCAAAAAGATGGGATGCTATACTGCTGTTGGGACCCATTCCTATAAACATTTTGGTTAATTTTATACCTTTCCAGTGTGTACTTATCAATGAAGGGACTCTCCTTGGGGTATTAAAAACTAATGCTTTAAAATATGTCTGAAAATATTAATAGCAAGCATATTATAAGCATTGAGATATTCCCATCAATATCTGTCATGAGTTATATGAGTCTCTTGAAAATAAGATATGACACAACTCAATTCAGAAACATTGTGAGTCAATGCATGTCATGTAGACTTTTGGTGTGAGATATTATTCTACTAAGAACATGAAAATCTTAGTATAACTTATGAAAGCCAGTAGGAACCATGAGTCAATTTTCACACTGTCCTGAGGAGGAAAAAACCCGCAAGCATTGTGCACTTTAGTATCCTTAAGTTCCACGAACTTGTCAGTCCAGAAAGTGTGGGCATCCAAGGAGGAAGTGGCATCTCCACCGATTGTCTTCAGCCATGCTTGTCTGAGTTTTCTCTGCAACACCATCTTAGAATAGCTAATAGTATCTCTACCTGGGTTCTAACAAGGCTCATCTGGGCTAATTTGAACTTCATCTGGACACTGTTTAGTACTTTTCCCTCATCTTCTGATGCTTCTAATCACTTCCATTTGTGGCAATGTCACATGAATGGAAATTCAGAAGAAAGAAGGTGAAGAAAGGTTGTAAGAACTGCTCATTTCTACCATTCTTGTCAGATGATTTCCATGTAGGTGACACTATCACAATTGGATGGAAGATTAGAAGATGGAAAATTTCTACACCATAGTCGGATGAGCTCCAAAATCTTTGAATGTGAATTTCCTGTTAGTGATAGGTACCTCTTTCATGAAATATCCTAATATGTGTGTGAGATTAGTGTTAGTTAGAATCCCTTAGGGTAAAGTGTCTTTTATTCTAAAACCTTCCCTGGATAGATTCTCCTACTGATTAAGTCTGTTCTTTGTGGCCCACTTTAGCCTCTGCTTTTTATCCCATGGCATACGAACAAAAGTGGCTCAAATAAGTTTATCAGCTGATTCAGAGGAGTCTCATAACTACTCACTTCACAGACATAAATCTGCATGGCTGCTGGCCTCTCTATTAGGTTTCTGCCAATTTTCTTTTTCTCCTGTTCATTTACATACAAGCCAGATCAGAAAGTCAAATTCATTAGAACTAGTTTACATGAAGGGTGAGATGCATTTCTTCCTTTGATTTCAAACCCTGAGCAATTTTCTTTATTAACAATCAACCTGTCCATACACACAGACATGCTAAAGAAGGTCACAAATTGGAACACCCAATCCCTCAGCTACAATCCCTAATAGGACATGTCCTCAGTGTGGAAAGGCATGATGGGTGAGGGTATTGCAATCCATCAACTGCCTCAAAGCAAGTGAGACTGTGTGATAATTTCCAAGTGGAATTGTTGAGTTGCCTTTCTACAACATAGAGTTTATGGAAAGAGAAGAAAGGAAAAATGACCATAAGACCTAAAAATAAATGAGACAGGATGTCAGTTCCATTGTCATTGAGATACCAAATGCAAATTATTAGATACTGCTATTTCAAGGGTGAAGTCCTTCTTTGTCCAGACAGGTCTCTTGAACTTAGTGAAGATGGACAACTCCCTTTTCTTAGCAGGGCTTTCTCTTCTCTACCTGATCTGGGAAGCCCAACCCACACTCTACCTGAAGGAAGTCATGTAATCCCTGGAGAAATTACAAGTTCAAATTTCTAGAAAGACTCTCCATGCAAATGAGCTATCTCAGATACCTCAGCCAATAAAAATTCACCCTAAAAACAACCTCACTTTCCAAGATTATATATATATGTTATATATATATAATCTTCCTGGTTCATGCCAAATCAAGTGTATGTATACAAGCCCACCCCCAAAATGATATATACACAAGCTAACATCTTCTTAGAGAGCTGTTTCAATGAAGATCCTTGGAGAAGCCCCACAAACCCTCAGCCTGAGCAGGATGCTGCAGAGTTCACAATTTCCAAATTCCACTTCATCCTTCCAGCCCAGTATGCAGCAGTGTCTGGACACCCTGAGAGCAAGGAAAAGGAGGATCTAGAAACAGAGCTGGACCACAATAAGCATACCCCAGGATAACACAACAAACCAAGGAGCTAGCTGTCCACCAACACTGAATAAAGAAAATGTGATGTGATGTGATGTGTATGTATGTGTGTGTGTGTGTGTGTGTGTGTGTGGGGCATGTATGTATTCATATACCGTAGAGTTTCATTCAACCACAAAAATTAAAGAAATTATGTCCTTTCTAAAAAACAAATGGAACTGAAGCTCACTAAGTTAAGTAAATGGATCAGGTTAATAAAGCTACATATCATAGGTTTCTGTTACATGCAAAATCTAGATTTAGTAAATGTACATTTTTATTTAGATTTTTTTCCTCCAAGATCTTTGTTTTTGTTTATTTGATCTTTTATTTATTTTTTTATACTCCAGATTTTAATTCCCCCCCACCTCCACCCGCTGACTGTTCCACGTCCCATACCTCCTTCCGACTCTCTGTCTTCATAAGGATGCCACCCCGCCCCCATCCTCCACCCTCCACCCAACCAGACCTCTAAACTCCTTGGGGCTTCCAGTCTCCTGAGGGTTAGGTGCATCTTCTCTGACTGAACCCAAACCTGGCAGACCTCTGCTATATATGTGTTGGGAAGCTCATATCAGCTGGTGTATGCTGCCTGGTTGGTGTCCAGTGTCTGAGAGATCTCGGGGGTTCAGGCTAATTGATACTGCTGGTATAAACTTAGAAATCATAACCTAAATCGGTAGTAACCACAAATGGCCAAAAAGTCAACATAAAAACATAATCAAACAACAGCCAGCTCAATGTGTCACCATTAGAGCCAAACTATCATACTACAGGAAGCCCTGGACATCCTAACACATCTGAAGCACAAGAAAATCACATTAAATCCAATCTTATCAAGACGATAGAGGCTTTAATGAGAAAATGAGTAAGTCCCTTAACAAAATACAGGAACTTCTGGAGGTTTCAACATCCCTGATTTCAAGTTGACTGCAGACCACTAGTAATAAAATCTGCATACTGTTGTCATAAAAACAGTTAGATTGATCAGTGGAATCAAATCAATGACCCTGAAATAAACCTATACACATATGAACACTTGATTTTTGACAAAAAAAGCCAAAACTATACAATGCAAAATAGAAAGCCTCTTCAATGATGCTGGTCTGACTAGACATCTGCTTGTAAAAGAATGCAAAGAGATCCATATCTATCACCTTGCACAAAACTCAAGTTCGCTCAATGTAAAACTGGATAAATTAAATCTAATAGAAGAGAAAGCGGAAAACAGTTTTGAATACATTTTTAAAATAGACAACTTTTTAACGGAACACCAATGACTTAGGCACTAAAATCAGTAATAAATGGGACCTCATGAAACTAAAAATCTTCTGTAAGGCAAAGGACATTGTCAATAGGGCAAAATGGCAGCTGGCAGAATGGGAAAAGATCTTCACTAACTCTGGATCTGACAGAGGCTGATATCTATAATATATAAAGAATTCAAGAAACTAGACATCTACAAACCATATAACCAAATTAAAAATTGGGG
>JAJTUV010001582.1:0-130000 GCA_021653895.1 Mastomys natalensis | reverse complement strand
ACTAAATGCTTAGAAATTTAAATGTAAGTAGATTAATTCCCCAGGTGAAGTTAAAAAAAAAACAAAAAACAAAAAACAACTAATATATTCTTTGAAAGTAATGGTGTTTGTGTACTTCTACTTACTTAGGCCAATTAAATCTTATTTTAGTGTGATATTGTATTTTCAGGTTTGCAATATTAAATGTGCTTAATTTTCTGAAAATAAATTACCTATAAACAAATAAATCAGCATATTTAATGTGTATCTTGAATAAATACTATTCTTATATTAAAATACTTTTATCTCTAGTGAAGCTTATATATAATTAAGATCTGTTTAAATGAATGCTTTTTGATAGATCTTTCAAGATAATTATTAGATGCAAATAAATGCTTTATAGCTTGATACTTTCTACTAAATAGAGCACGTGGGGTTTCCTACTGTAATGGAACACCACATTACTTGATAACTTAGTTCTGGCCTCTGCGTGCTCTGAGCTCAGTAACAAGGTCCCAGTTTAGCTCCAGCGTAGTAGTACCCTTCTTTTTACCATTCTCCTAGCACAGCTGAAGAGAACATTAGAGTGTATTTTCTTCTTATGTACCAAACAGACTTATCATGAAAATATTATCATGGCAAAAGTTTGGTACTCAAAGAATACTTTTATGCCCAGATCTTTCTTTCTCCTGGTTGATGGTTTTTTTTTCTTAGTACAGACTATGAAACTTCTGTTGGAGCCCAAATAGCTCCATGTGCCAACAGCTGTTTGCAAAATTCTTTCTAAGCTGCGAGTCTCCCATTAAGCCAGTTTGTAAATCCATTGGATGTGTGAGTGGTCTGTATACATATTTTCTTTGTCCTGAATGAAGAGAATTGGTAGCCCCACAACTAAATGATGTTATGTGGGTAATTTTAAAGCACTAAGAAGTAAGTGGCATGTTCCAAATCATGCATAGGATTTGGTCTTGACACAGAGATCAAGTCTAACCTTTACTACTCTAGAATTTCTTAATATTTCCCACTCTGTTTGAAGCTCTAAGGACTGAACCCTGGGTCTTGTGTGTGCCAGGCAAGGACTCTATCAATGAGCAGCTTCCAGCCTCTGATACATTGAGACAGAATCACTACATAGACTAAGCGTGCTTTACTTTGGATCTTCTTCCTCAGCTTCCTAAATGGTGTGATTACAGGGGGACACCGCTGTATCCAGTTCATAATTTATATCTTTCAACCCTGCTGGAACGGCTTGAAATAGATGCTTATTTATATGTGCTACTTTTTAAAAATCACAATTTCATTTTAATTTACTGTTATAGTACATTCTTAAGGAAAGATAAAAAACAAATAAACAAGCAAACAGTGCAGATAGATAGTCTAGCAAAATCCTTGCTTTGAAATCCCTTTATGTAAGTTCTAGATTAACCAGGTTTAAGAGTTGACTTCGATGCAGTCATGGATGGTATTCCAATGAAATATTACATAAATACATAACACAGGCCATATTTTTCTCAGCATCCAATATGATGTTTTCTCACCACATTTAATTTACCTTGTGTCCACTGCCTCAGATGTCATCCTTTTACTAAGTCATAACCCCATTTGTTCTACCAATTTCTGTACTGGGTGACTTGAAGATGTGTCAGAGAATTCATATGTCAGTCTTCATTATGCTATACTGAGAGACAGTAGAACCTTAGAGGCAGGGCAATGGAGTGTCAGGTCAATAAGGGAGTGATACTGTTCTCAGGGCCTGGAAAGTACTGTGAATGTAGGTCATTTAAAAGTAGGCCATTTATTTGGCCTTCTTTCTGCATCTACACAATGCCTTTCCACTTCTCTGCTCTGTTATGATGCAGAGCAAGAGCCTTTCTACACTTAGTCACCCAATCTTAAAACTCTAGCCTCCAGAATGCAAGCTATAAATATCTTGCTAGGATAAATTGCCTAGACTAAGGACTTCTGTCACAACAATAGAGAATAGACTCAGAGACAGGACAAGTTACATATATAATGTACCAAAACCATTAAAACTAACTATCTTGGGGAAGTTTGGTTAATTTCATGGCATCCACATGCTCTTGTGTTCAAAAAGGACTGTGAGAGTTAGTGTTCAGTTTAACAGGATATAGAACTACTTGTGAGGTAAGACTGTCTGGGTGCACCCGTGAGGAATTAACTTGGTTTGGTTATCTGCTGTGGGAAGACTTGCCTTGAGTTGGGGTAAAATTATTTCTTGAGCTGGGATCCTTGACTATACAAGATGGAGAAAGAAAGCTGAGTGTAGGCAGCCGTGTTTACAGTTGCAAAGTCGTATGACTAGCACCTGACAATGTAAGCAGCTGGCTTCCAGAGTGGCCAGCTCAGCTAAACTGGTAAACAAGTCCTTTGTGCCCCTCCCAAGCGGGCTTATGCTAATGAGGTATTGGCAGCTTAACCTATCCTGAGAGAACACATCACCCAGCCCGCCTTGGGCAGTTATATAAGCAGCTCATTTCTGCTGCTGAGGGTCCCCGGCCATAAGTCCCCATCCATAGGCCTCCATCCAGTTCCCCATCCCTAAGTCAAGAGTCGTTCCTGGAATAAAGCTGACTGAGAAGGATCCGACCGTGTCGTGTCTTACTTGCTGGCCAAGGCGGACGAGACATATGGTGGCCCGTCCAGGGACCGGAGGACTTCGCCTTCGTTGGATTCAGAACTCAGCAGCTAGGAACAGTGGTACAGGTATATTTGTTGCAATAGAAAGTGCCCGGTGAGTGGGGCTGTCACAAGGTCTGCAGAAAAGTGGCATCATAGAAAGTGCCCAGTGAGTGGGGCCGTCACAGTCACAAGGTCTGCGGTAAAGCGGTGTCATAAGGTCCGTGGTCATAGGTTCATGGCAAAGTGGCAATTGAATCACGAGAGACCTTAGAAGTATTATGTTAGTGTTTGCTGTTTGTGTTTGTTTGGTGTGGGTCTGTCTGGGTGTCATAATTGTGTTTTGTCTGGGGTATTGGTGAGCATCAAATCAGGAAAGTGAAACCATGGGGAACTCACCATCGTGCCCCGTGAGAAGTGCCTTAAAAGAACTAATGCATGCAAGAGTCATTAAAATAAAAGAGGGATTTGTGTTGGATACCGGGTGACTTTATACCTTTGTGGGCCGTCACACGCACCTGGCCAGTGCCTATGCCGGTCCATTCTAACTCCCCGGTCCTCCCTACCTTTTCCCCTACTTCTTGTGCTCGTAATGCACCCTGTATTGTCCCAATGCTTGCTAACCTATATAAACTTATCCAGCTCTCTTGCGTCTCCTCTCTCAGGGGACTGTGTATTACTCCTTTGGTATATAACTCTTCCCAGTCTCTCAATCAGAGCCGCCTCCTGTCTGAGTACCTGAAAGGAAATTGGTTGAAAGAAGATGAGGACCTATCCAGGAGGCTCCTGTTGCAGATTGCTACCCTGAATGGCACCCGCCTGGATCCTGTTACTTTGGAGGGGCTCACCACGTGGGTCAAGGATGCTCTCAATTTCTTTAAAGAATGGGTGGGAGTATTTATCTGGGGAGCCGTTGTTCTCCTGAGATGTGGTTTCTGCCTTTGATTTCTGTGTCTGTTTGAACCATAACCATGCAAGACATAAGGCTGTGGTTTACCAGACGCTGACTGCCATGGAGGAAGGTACTCCCCTAGGTATTTGGCTGGCCTCCCTTAGGGAGGCATAGTGGGGAGCTTTCTGGACCCGGTAATGGCTGTCCAGGCATTATCCCTAGATCCTGACCATCTTGACCATTGCCAAGGGTGTACACTCATGAGGCTCTTACAGCATCACCTCAATGTTTCTGAAGCGGGGAGTACGAGGAGTGCCTCGACTAGGGATGTTCTCAATCCTGAGATTCTCTGAAAGCATGTCTGAGTGCATAGAGGTTTTGTGCCAAACATACCTCTCCCTGAAAAAAGGCACGAAGGCGGGTATAGCAGAAATATAAACTTTCCCATCACAATGCCTTCACTTTGCACAAGGGCTCGGACCTCTGTTTTCCACCGCTGACTTGCTGCGCTAGCAGCGACTTTCTAGGTGTGCTTTCAATCGCCTCACGCCAAACACCTAATGAATGAGTTCAAGCATGCTTGGGTGTGGGATGCTTAAGGTCTGAAGGGTCCAGAGGTAACCTACTTCAAATTTAATAAATAAATAAGGGGGAGATGTAGGCAGCCGTGTTTACAGTTGCAAAGTCGTATGACTAGCACCTGACAATGTAAGCAGCTGGCTTCCAGAGTGGCCAGCTCAGCTAAACTGGTAAACAAGTCCTTTGTGCCCCTCCCAAGCGGGCTTATGCTAATGAGGTATTGGCAGCTTAACCTATCCTGAGAGAACACATCACCCAGCCCGCCTTGGGCAGTTATATAAGCAGCTCATTTCTGCTGCTGAGGGTCCCCGGCCATAAGTCCCCATCCATAGGCCTCCATCCAGTTCCCCATCCCTAAGTCAAGAGTCGTTCCTAAGGAGATAGGAACTAAGGAGATAGGAGATAGCACAGGAAGATCAACAGAGTAAACCAACCTGAACCCTTGGAGCTCTCAGAGACTGAATCACCAACCGTGGAGCATACCTAGTCTACACAGATCTACCTCCATGGGCTGGACCTAGGCCTCCCTGCACATATGTTGTAAATGTGCAGCTTGGTTTTCATATAGGTCTCAAACATCTGGAGTGGGGGCTATCCCAAAACATGCAGACTGTATATGGAGTATGGTCTTCTAGCTGGGTGCCTCATCTGGCCTCAATGGGAGAGGAAGCACCTAGCCTCTCAGAGACTTAGAGTGGCAGGGTGGGGGATACAGGAGGAGGGGGTACTCAGAAAACAAGAGATGGGGAAGGATTGTGGGAGGGGGTGGCTGGGACGGGTTATAAAGTGAATAAGCAAAAAAATAAATAAATAAATAAATAAAATTAAAAAAGGAAAAAAAAAAAAAAAGAGTCGTTCCTGGAATAAAGCTGACTGAGAAGGATCCAACCGTGTCGTGTCTTACTTGCTGGCCAAGGCAGACGCGACAGCTGAGCACTAGTGTTTATCTCCCTCTGCTTGGTACTGTGGATACAAAGAGGCCAGCTGCTTACAGTGCCTGCCACCATACTTTCCCCTCTACGATGGTCTACATAGTGAGACTGCAGGCAAAGGTAAGCCCTTTCTCCCTTAAGCTGCGTTTTGTGAGAGTATTTTCTTACAGTGACAGAAAGGGTATCATAGACCATTCTGGGTACCTTTGTTAAACTCTGTCCAAAGTCTTTTCTTTAATCTTAGTGATGAAAAAGTAACTAAAGGTGAGCTGTGGTTTTTATGGCTCCTCATGATAAATTTATTCATTCAGAGAGCACAATGATTGCTTACATTTAAATCAAGACAAATACTCTAGGCTTATCTTTCCAAGCATGTTTCTTAAGTCCCCAAACTGATCTAAATCCCCAGTGGGTGGGTGGGTGGGACAACAACAACAACAAACCATTTCTTGGCATCTCCTGCAAATATACCAACAGCAAACATGTTAGCTTCAACTTTGCTTTAGAATATCAGCCCAGCTTACTTGTTACTCATGGAGCTAAGAAAAGTTTTTTTTTTGATTAAAAACCCTAAACTTGGAAAGAAATGCTAAATGCCTCACTTCTGGTACGTATCTTTCTAGTGATGGATGGTAGATGATGCTGCCATTTAAAAGCCTGTTTGTTTTCCTTGTTCTAGACATCAAGTCCGTCAGAATGAAGACATTCTAACATGATCATGCTGATAATGAAGGCTCCATGATAGAGACATGTAGAGGCTGGAGTGATGGCTCAGTGGTTAAGAACACTGACTGTTCTTCAAGGGGTCCTAGATTCAACTTCCAGCACCCACATGGCAGCTCACAACTGTCTATAACTCCAGTTCTAGGGGGATCTGACACCCTCACACAGACATACATGCAGGCAAAATACCAATGTACATTAAATAAAAATTAATAAAAAAGAATGCTCAGTGTAAATAGATAACTATGTTTTCAAAAATGGAAGTTGTTATCATATTTCCCAGCATTTTGACTAACAATGTTCATCTCAGACTTGCAGGTATTTGCATAAGATAAATAAACTCCAGAAAATAATGTTTTATGTTGTTTGATCCCATGTTTTTTATATTCTCTCCTTGGCTTTGGAAAATCACTCTAAAACATGGAAAAAGGATCAGAGTCTTTAAGGAATCAGATTTATTGGCCATTGAGCCTGCCCAGAAGGTCCAAGCACTTGCTGTGGTAGTCTGACAATTTGGATTTGATCTCCCAAACACAGGTAAAATCAAATAGAGAACAGACTCCACAAATGTCATCGTCTGAACTCCCACACAGCCATGTATACAAGACAAAAATAATAAATAACAATTTTTAAAGACTCATCTGAAAATTACGCTAAAGCATTATTCTCTTGTCCCTCAGCATGTCTGCATCAGCAGATTGGGGAAGGACTGAATAATGAGAATTTCTAGTAAGTTCTCACATGGTGCAGATGCTCCTAGCTAGGGGACTGTACCCAACCATCTACAAAGAGCAAGCTTGACAACCATACTATCACTCAAAAGTGTCCCATACATTTAAATATTTTAAATATATTACATAACATTACATAATATTACAATTCTGTGTTGTCAAGTTCTTCTTATTTGGCAATAGAGGGACTATTTTCCAAATGCAGCCTTGGATCATGAGCACTAATTAACTCTGATGAGAAAAATCCAATTGCATAGTTAATTGACAGCAGGCTATAAAGGTAACCTAGATGCCCCAGTTATTAGAAATTCCCCCCATTTTAGCCAGTATGTCACTCCTTTGGACATTGATAAGTATTTTACATTGAGGAGAAATCATGTTTGAAATGAATGCTAATTGATAATTTCTCTCTTAGGTATGTACCATAGGATCCATTTTCATGTTTCCATTCTAGATGGAGGCATGGTGGCAAGGGTTGTTTTTCAAGAGCAGCAGATTGGTACTGAGCCTTCCACCCCTTGCCTGTGTTTTGTGGCCATATGGTCTTGTTCTTTTTCTGTGATGTTCATCACACTCTCACCAGCTAGGTGAAGTTAAGACAGGCCTTGCTTATGGCCATCAGGTACTATTTATGTGATAGCCATACATGATTTATCTTTTTAAAAGAAATTTGTGTTATGTATGTATACATGCACTTGCATGTATTGTGGCACATGTTTAGAAGTCAGAAGACAACTTTGTGAAGTTGGTTCTTTCCTTTATTTAACCTCTGTTTGGGTTTTGAGATCAAACTTGGTAGTCAGGCTGACTCAATAAACACTTTCACCTTCCAAGACAATTTGCTGATCCCTTTTCTTTTTATCCGTATATCCTTTGCCACTTCATTTTTAGTTCAAAATACATAGCTATACAACTTTCAATATTGCCTATGCCACTTTCTGAAAGAATTATTATCGGTTTTACGGTGAGATTTTTTGTTACCACTGATCCAGGTAGTAACCTCTAGCCATTGAGATACACTTTCCTCCCTCAGCCTGTTTACCTATCTTCCACTCTACCCACAACACCTATCTGGGACTGTTTAGAATCTGAATCCACAGTACCAACCAGAATTTAAGCTTGGAATCAAAAAACAAGCTCCAACCAGAAATTTAGGAGGCAAATCTTGGATTCAATCCATCAGGTGACCCAACATTGAACCATCCCTACCCTTTGTTGGTCCTTGGGATATTGTGGAACACAACCAAGAACTCCAGTTAGAGCACCCGTTCCTATTTGTCTGAATACCTATCAGTCACCCTACCTATCATGCCAATCTGGGACCAATTCAGAATCTGAACCCTAGAATGCAGAGTAGTCCCCAGACTGAAAACCCAGTATCATCCAGCTTGTCTGCTGCCTGACATATTTAGGTAATAGCACACAAAGTCTTGAACACCCATCAAACAAAGGTGAGACCAGATATCCACACCAAGAAACAAACATTGAGAGATACATGTTTTATATCTGTTTTTCTTTTAGGCCAAATAGGTTCTTTGGAATAGACAAGGCTTTTATTCCCTGGCATTCCTATGTTGTTTACTCTTACTTTTGCTTTGGCTTTTGTTCCATCTGGTTGGAAAATTTCTATGTGAGACTGAAAATTAAAATATAGTTTTTGTATTGTTGTACGTGACTGGAAAGAAAAGAAGAGGAAGACAAAGTAAGGAACTAATTGCCTGGGTGACCTTGCCTCCTGGACTAGCTCAGAAGCTGAAGGTAGTGGTCCTTGCTGCTCTCTTTTATAGCTAGGCCCTGTACTGGGCTTTCAAATGTGCCAGGAGATGTGTTGCTTAATTTTCAGGGTATTCTCTTGCTGCCTTAGCTCTAACTCAGTGCTGAAGTTGAACAATCCAAGGAGAATGTGAGAAATCAATCTTTTGCTTCCAATTTATATACTCAATTGATTTGGGGAGTTTTTTTTTTTTTTTTATTTTTGTTTTCGTTGTTGAAGTGCATACCAATACATTTGTAATCAGTGTCAGAATGCTTAGGAGAATTTTAAATTTGTTACATTTGTAAGTTTAATTTATTTAAACTTCAAAGATTTGTTCATAATTTGGAATCATTTTGGTTGTTAAGATGAAAAAAATGCATCCAATCAAGCATATGAAGTGGCATACTTCAATTTGTAAATGAAGTTTAAAATTTTTAGGGGGATTTAATTAAGGTTTTTAATCAGTGTGGTTGTTTTAAGGGGGGAATTTACTTTGTGTTACTTGAGTTGATCAAACACTAATCCATGCTTCCTGCAAAGCCTTCTTTATTTTATATTATGTTTGATAGATGTACAAACAGGATAGAAGATTGGAGAACTGAACTTAATGATTTAAGGCAAATTATGTGTCTATTTTGCTTTACTTTAATCAACAAAAAATTAAAACCAAACGAACCCTAGCTCTTTCCACATAAAAGAGGACCTTAGGCAAGATATACCTTGATACTACTAACAAGTCAAATGTCTCTGACTTGTTGTTTGATAATGTCCCATTTTTCTCTGCATAGCCAGGCCATTGATTTATTTTGGGAAGAATTTCTCAGAGTACGTGTTGTAATCTGGGCATCCATCTCATCCAAGATAGATGTGCTTTATAATTCAGTCCTAGGGCCTTTTATACAGATTCCTACCAATATGTCTGGAATCTTTCCCCAGGCTGAATCTTTTATTTCCCCTTCACTCTCTGCATTTTCTTCTCTACCCTCTTCTCATGGTTAAATCAAGGGCTTCTAGTTCCTTAAATGGTACATCTTCCTTGTTGCTCTGAACATACTTCCTTAATAGACTCACTTCCTTTTACCCAAGTCCTCTGGTCCAAATGCAGTTTCTCCTCTGTGCTGGCCGGAAAGTCATATCCATGGGGATAGAATTAAGGAAGGTAAGACAATACACAATTGAAGTTAACCCTTTATTAGACTAAAAATGTTCTTTGACATGTTTCTGTGAATTGAGTTTCAGTATAAACAACCTGTTTCTTTTGTCATGGTGGGAACACTGGTCCAACTATTAAAGCAGGGACTATAAAACATCAGGGTATCTCCCACAATGTGCTGGTGATCTTAGAGCATCTATGTGAGGCACTGCTAACTGGGATTCCCACAGACTAAATCACAACTTCCTTTGCTTTTCATTTTTTCATATCAGTTCCTTTACTCTCTAATCTGTTCCTCTCTCCCAGAAAGATGCTTTCTTGCCAAACACATACCCACAGCCAACTAGGCCATCTTCCCTTTTTCATTCTTTCCCATCAGTAGGAGCCCCACTCTCTCCCAGTTGCCCAGACTCTGAACTCGAGACACCCCCATAAATCTAATATCCAAGAGGTTTGTTAAGTTGGAGATTTTATGTCTCTCTGTCTGTGCTTAATGGTAGTTTCTTAATTCTCCTTTCCTGCTAGAACCACATGTTTTTCCTGAACCTTACAGTGATCAGCAGCTTATTTGGTCCTATGAAATCCCTTTCTCTATGCCAATAAACCATGATTTCCAAAGAAATACCAATTGGACACTCTGGTACCTGCTGCTAACTGATTGACCTACTAAACTAGAGATACATGATCTTTCTGCATGATAAGTGCAGTAATTTTTCTGGTTCATGTTTGTAACACCTGGATGGTACCTCTTGAATTTGTCATCCCTGATTGAAACTCGAGGTCCCTTAACTCTCTGAATGTCATTACTCATCTGCTGGTTTTACCCTTGAGAACAGACCCTGCCACATGGATAGTTTCTCTATCTCAAGTCCCTTCCACTTCCTGCTGTCATTTCTCTTCCTGCTGCCCTGCTTGAGCTCCCAGCATGCAAAGAGCCCAGATGAGTTATTGCCTCGCACATCCGTAGATCAGTTTTAATTGATGTTCATGGGCACATCTCTAAGTCACTAGGGGAGGTCATGGTGTCTTCTAAATCATCAAGGAAAGTATAAATTATGTTCAGTAAAATTTTATTATTCCCATACTTTGGTTCTTTAGAACCTAGTTATCCACATAGGAATATAGTTAACCCTGTATTAATCAGATTCATCAACAGCCCATTCCAAAAAGCTTAAAATTTACTGCCTTAGGAGAGACCTGGATTACTGAATATTTCATTCTAAATTCAGGTATTTCCTGTCAGGTTCCTAGATTTCTGATAGAGTTTAGTGTAACAGGAAGGCATTTTCTAGCAAATGAGCCCTTCACATCCTGACTAATCATAGCAACCCTCAAAATATCTGCTAGTTCTTTTGTTGCAGCCATACCTACAGCCTCATGGGGCAAATGTAATTCTTTATAATTATCGGTGAGAGAATGTCCAAAATTTGACAGCCAGGAGGACTCACTAAGTGAGTTGCTGCCTAGTTGGCATAGGGAGTGGGGTTTTCAGTATTGTTCCCAGGCAATGAACAGAAGAGCTAAAGCCGTTAAGAGACCATATGCTATTTCCAATATTTTGGTTTCCTTTTGATAGTGACTCCAGATGATGCACATTGAGATATAGAACCTTAAAGTTACTTCCTAAATCACACAGTGAGATAATTGCTAAGTCATGTAACTTATACACTCATATTGTTGATTGTTCTAACGCCACCTCTCATTTTCTTGACTTCTTTCCCCACAGTCTTGTTTATTGTTTTACCTCGGCTATCCATCCCATTCAGTTGCATGTTGATTGCTGAATCCTTTGGATCAACTCTAAATTAAGTCCTCCATGGTTCACACACCACCCTCTCTATTTCTGTGGCTTCAACTCCTAGCAGTTCTGTCAACCCTAACTTTTACTCTTCCTTGATACACACATCCTAATTTGTTTTTGAATCCAGGTCTGATTGTACAGTTTATTATTATGGAAACTCAACAGGAGAAAATGTGTCCCAAGAGCAGGCACAAGAGTTGGAGACCCACTCCTCACAGTCAAGAGTCCCATAAAAATACTAAGCTGATAGCTATAATATATATGCAAAGACTTGGTGTAGAACCATATAGGCCCTGTGCCTGCAGCTTTAGTTTCTGTGAGCTTATTTGAACCTTGCTTAGTTGACTCAGAGGGCATTGATCTCCTGGTGCCTCCATCCCCTCTGGTTCTTACACTTTTTCTGCCTCCTCTTCTGCAGAATTCCTTAAGTTCTGAGGGGAAGAATTTGACTCTCACTACATAATTTCCAGCTGTGGTTTTCTGCATCTGTTCCTGTCTGCTGCTGGAGGAAGCCTCTGAGATGATGAGTGTGAGTGGATAAGGCACTGATCTACGTGTATAGCAGAATACATTAGAAATCATTTTTAGTGATTTTTTTTTTTACCAGGAGCATTTCATTTTACACTAGGTTTGTGGGCTATGTGGTCTCCATTTCTTGGTTACCTAAGTAATGTCAAGTGTAGGTTCCTCTAGAAGTAGGCCTTAGGTCACATCAGACATTGGTTGGCTATTCCCACAAGTTCTGTTCCACCATTGTCCTAGCATATTCTGCAGGCAGGACAGATTTTAGGTCAAAGATTTTGTGATTGGATTGGTGACCCCATTGTCTTTTGGTAACCTGCAGAGTATCTTTGTGCACCAAAAAGACTAGACCACAGAAGTGAAGGCTCCATTTAGGCACCATTGTGACTGTTTCATGTTTAATGAGTTGTGTGGGTGTTGTCTTTGGCAATAGGACCCAGCCTGGATTGTGTGGGGTTTTCATGGGACCCTTGGTTCAATAACTCAATTGAATGCAACCTGGTCCTGTCACTGGAAACCTCACTCAGCTATAATGGTTAGTTGAGACTCCATAACCCCCCATTACTAGAAGTTCTCATTAGAATCAAGTTCATAGATTCCAGGAAGTTTCCACTGTATTAGGTTTCCACAGCATTCCTATGTTCTCTCCCCAATTCCAGCTATCTCTCCTTACACTCTCTCTCACCACCTGATCCCAGCTCTGATCAACACTGCCCCTAGTCTGCCTATAGAAATGTATTGTATTGTAATCTCTCCTGGAGAGATTCCTATGTGCCCCCATCTCCCATCTTCATCTCTGGATTATAGTATGATTGTCATTTACTTAATGGACAATATCCTCTTATAAGTGAGTATATACCATGTTTGTCTTTCTGGGTCTGAGTTACTTCACTAACAATGATTTTTTTCTAATTCTATCCATTTGCTTATAAATTTTAGGATTTTTGTTTGTTTCTTAACTGCTGAATAATATTCCAATGTGTAAATACACCATATAATTTTGTTATCCATTCTTCTGTTGAGGGACATCTAGGTTGTTTCTAGTTTCTGGCTATTATGGATAAAGTCACAACAAATATGACTGAACAAATGTCCTTATGATAGGATGGAGTGTACTTTGGATATATGCTCAAGAGTAGTACAGGTGGGGATTGATGTAGATTGATTCCCAACTTTCTGAAGAAGCACCATGTTGTTTTCTATAGTGAATCTGTACAAGTTGCATCCACCAGCAATGAAAAGTGATCCATTGCTCCATATCTCAGCAATGAACTTGTTTATTTGTATTTATTGATCTTAGAGACATTTGACAGGCTTAAGATATAGTCTAAAATAGTTTATTGATTTGCATTTCCTTGATGACTAAGGAAGTTAACCATTTTCTTTAAGGTTTCCAGCTATTTAGATGTCTCTGTTGAAAAATTCTCTGTTTTTTAATCAGTTCTCAGTTGTTTTAGTTAGATGATTTGATTTTGTTTGGTTGTTTAGGGTGGTATTGGTTTTGGGTTTTATTTATTTTTTGTTACCTAATTGCTCGGTTATTTCATATTGGAATTGTCTTCTATTAGATATGGAGTTGGTTTAAAATAATCTTTTCGCATTTGTGGTCACCACTTTGTCCATTGACATGTCTTGCCTAAAGAATGTTTTCAGTTTTATGAGGTTCTATTTATTAATTGTTGAGCTTGGTGTCTGTGCTATTGGTATTCTCCTCAGAAAGTTGTCTTTTGTGCCTGTTGTTCAATGTTATTTTCCACCTTTTCTTCTGTAAGGTTTAGCATATCCAGTTTTATGTTGAAGACTTTAATCCACTTGGACTTGAGTTTTGTGCAGGTGATAAATGTGCATCTATTTGTATCTTCTACAGACATTCAGTTAGATCAGCACATTTATAGAAGATGCTCTTTTGTGGTGTGTACTTCTGATTTTTTATAATCAAAAAATCAGGCATCCATATGTGTATAAATTTATGTTTGTGTCTTCATCTTTTCCATTGTCAATGTGTCTGTTTTTATGGCAATATCACGTGAAATTCATTGTTCAGGATTGTTTTAGCTATTGTGGATTTTTTTTTTTATTAAAATTGAGTATTGTCCTTTCAAGGTCAATAAAGAATTGTGTTGGCATTTGATTGGGATTGCTGAATTTATAGATGCTTTAGTAGATGGCAATTTTTACAATGTTAATTTTTCTGATCCATGAGCATAGAGATATTTTCATATCTGATCTCTTTTCATTTCTTTCTTGAAAGACGGAG
Organism: Mastomys natalensis; assembly: GCA_021653895.1. Lineage (NCBI taxonomy): Eukaryota > Metazoa > Chordata > Mammalia > Rodentia > Muridae > Mastomys > Mastomys natalensis. The sequence goes on along the minus strand of JAJTUV010001582.1, from coordinate 116,038 downwards.
TTTTTTTGCTATACAAGTCTTCACTTAATTGGTTAGTGTTACCCAAAGCTATTTCATATTGTTTGTGGCTATTGTGAAGGATGTTGGGAAGGATGTTTCCTGATTCCTTTTCTTAAGTCAGTTTGTCATTTGTATATAGAGAGCTATGATTTTTTTAAATCCTGTATTCAGCCACTTTGCTGAAGGTTTTGATCAGCTGTAGAAGTACCTTGACAGAATTTTGGGTTCACTTATATATACTATCATATCATCTGTAAATTACAGTATTTTGACTTCTGTTTTTCCAATTGAGAAAATTGCCATTTCTTTTAGATGTTCTACTCTTGTGGAGCACAGGTTTTTAAAGTGTTATCTATGACTTTTTGGATTTCGTGTGTGTGTGTGTGTGTGTGGTGTGTGTGTGTGTTATGTACCTCTTTTCATTTCTGATTTTCTTAATTTAGATAGTCTCTCTGTATCTTTTAGCTTGGAGAAAGCTTTGTCTATCTTCTTGATAGATTTTCTCAAAGAACCAACTCTTTGCTTCATTGATTCTTCATATTTTTCTCTTTGTTTCTATTCTATTGATTTCAGCTCTCAGTTTGATGGTTTCCTCCTGACTACTTCTCTTGAATTTGCTTGCTTTTTTTTTTTGTTTTTTTTTTTTTTTGTTCTAGAGCAGCGGTTCTCAACCTGTGGGTTGTGATCCCTTTGGGAATCAAACAACCCTTTCACAAGAGTCACTTGAGTCCATTCTGCATATCAGATATTTGCATTACAATTTATAACAGTAGCAAAATTACAGTTATGAAGTAGCAATAAAAATAACTGTATAGTTGAGGGGGTCACTAAAACATAAGGAACTATATTAAAGGGCTGCAGCATTAAAAAGGCTGAGAAGCACTGTTTCAGAGTGTTCCTGTGTGATGTTAAGTTGCATGTATGTGATCTTTCCAAATTTTTTTATGTTGGCACTTACTGCTAGGGGCTTTCTTCTTAGCACTGTTTTCATTGTGTCCCATAAGTAGTTTGAGTATACTGTGTATTCATTTCCATTGAATTCTAGTCTCCCTCTCTCTCTCTCTCTCTCTCTCTCTCTCTCTCTCTCTCTTTCTCCCCCTGTGTGTGTGTCTGTCTGTCTGCCTGTCTGTCTTGACCCAGTTTTCAATCTGTAGAGAGTTTATCATTTTCAATTTTAAAGGTTTTTTTTTTTCTAGTTGCTATACAGTTTTAATCTATGATGGTCTGATAGGATGCAGGGAGTTATTTCAATTTCCTTGTCTCTGTTAAGACTTGCTTTGTATGGTCAATTTTAGAAAACATTCCATGAGGTGCAGAGAATATTTGTTTGTGTTTGAATAAAATGTTCTGTACATATCTGTTAGGTTCATGTGTTTTTTTATTGTCTGTTCTAGTATTTCTTTGTTAAGATTTTGTCTGGATGATATGTCCTTTAGTCTTTTCACAGACTCCCAGATTTCCTGGATATTTTATGTCAAGTGTTTTTGGGGATTAATATTTTCTTTGACTCATGCATCTATGCATTTTAAAATCATATATTCAATGTCTCAGATCCTCTCTTCTCTCTTTTGAATTCTGTTGATGAATGAATGTCTCCGTATTTCCCTTTCAAATTCCTAAATTTTTAATTTCCAGAATTCCTTCAGTATTTTTTTTTATTGATTCTATTTCCAATTTCAGGTCTTGAAGAGTTTTATTTTCATACATTATTTTATTTTCCAGGATTTCTTTAAGGGATTTATTCATTTCCTCTTTGAAGACCTCCATCATATTCATAAAAGCTGTTTTAAGGTTTATTTGTTTGTTTTCTTCTTCTTTTTTTGTGCTTCATTTATGCTGAAATATTCTGGGCCTTCTTTGCTAGGATAGCTGGGCTATAGTTGAGACATATTGTCCTGGGCTTGTTGATTGTGCTTTTATGCTGGCATCTAGGCATTTGGGTTTGGGATATAAGGATCTAGGTGTGGGTCTCCTCATTTGTCTTTGTTGGGTAGGTATTTTTTTCATTGGATTTTGTTTCTTCTCTGGATTTTCAGTGTGAGGGCTTTGTGTTGCTTGTTTTTCTGGACTGTTCAGCTGATGTGTTCACAGGGCATGCCTGCTGGTATTACAGGCTGGGATACTGGGATGAGTTGGGGAGAAAAGGTTAGACTAGGTCTTTGTGATTTCTTATGGGTGGGGTCAGACAGGAAAGGGTACTTGAGTTGAGACTCTGGGAATTGGATGTGAGTTTGCCTTCAGTCTACCTGTTGGGTTAGAAGGGGGTGCTTGCTGGAATTGGGGTCTGGGAGAAAGCAACAAATTGGGGGAAGAAGGTCAGGATGGAATTGTTTGTGGAGTCTATATGATATTTGGGAAGGGGTGAGTGCAGGCTGCAGCTGGTGTTCTGTTGTAGTACTAGGGACTAGACTGGATGATTGGGTGTAGGGGAACACACAAAGAGGAGAAGGTCTGTGGACATCCTACCTGGTTTTCTGGCAAGTGTGACCTTTGGTTTAGCAGAAGGTACCTGATGGAATGGGAGACTGGGAGGCAGGGATGAGCTGGGGGAGGTTAGCAGGGGGTGGTCTGTGGAATAGGTGATCTGGTCAGGGGAAAGGAAGGCAGCTGCTGGTGTTGTGTTGCAGCACTATGGATGGGACTGGGGGATTGTGTCTGGGGAACAGAGAGGGAAGATGTTATGCCGATTCCCCCTTTTCACTGTTCTAATCACATAAGGGAGGGTCTGCATGGCCTTTCCTTGTATTTTCCCAGTCCCTCTGATTAAAATCATGCTCATATTGTCTAAAGATCAAATTTCCATTTTTATCTTATGACATTAATGACATAGTTGATCTCTTAAAGCAAATTAAAATGGAAGATTAAGAAGAAATTTAAAAACAGAGATTTTGAAATTTTGCCCTCTTGTTTCCTTTAGTTAATTCCCTCTCAGTTTCATTTGCTTTTCATCCCCTAGACCTCTTTACTGTATATTGACATGACACAGGCACAACTTTCATGATTTCTTTTTATCCATACTAATTTCCTAAGCCACCTCTTTTGGCTGGTGAGATCGATAGTTCCATAGATAAGAGTGCTTGATCTGCAAGTATGAGAACTGAAGTTCAATACCCAGGACTCACTTAAAGAGTCAACCATGTTATACATAGTTATTATCTCAGCATTGGGGATAGAGGCCAGCAAATCTTTACAACTTACCAGCCAGCCAGCCTAGCAGAAAATAGTGAGCTTCTGTTTCAGTTGGAGAACCTGCCTCAACTGAATAGCATGGAGAGTGAGACTTAGCTGGAAATGAGCCAAGAGTGAGACCAAGACCAAGAACACATATCCTGTTCTTGTCTCTTTGTGTATGTGCACCCTCATATGCACTTACCACACATGCGTATGTATATACATACCTTACCCTCCTCCAAAACGAGATCTACACCCTAACCACTTCCAAATGTGTCATGTGTCACCACTGCTTACTAGCTATTCAAAGTCTAGTACAGACACACAGTTATCAAAATCTTCAGTTCTAAAGATAATAAAGTGGGTTGATTATTTTGTTTTTCATTCTGCCTGTGCTAAAGTGTAAGATGGCAGTTTTTGCCATACAAGTTGGAAAATGAGTTTTAATTCTGATTTTGATTTTTTTTTTTTAAAAGGGAATTTAAGCACTCTGAGAAAGGAGACCCATCTCTTTATAACTAAGAATTCCAAAAAGATCAAGAGTGAACATAGGTTTATTTCCTTAGCATCCAGCACTGGGCTATCATATGGTTCTATTTATAGGATAAATGCCTTTTTAGTTATCTGTGCATGTTTAGATACGCAATTGCCTCCCCTGTTCTTTCTCTTATAAACATACTTTGGCTTTGTAATTTTAAGACAGGTTATAATTGAAGTAATTAAACTTATACAATTAATTTAGGGTATGTTACATGAGGTTCAAAACCTGGACTCTTCAGTACTAACTTTGAATATTTGTGTTGCTTACTCCAATAGTATTTGAAACTTACTTACTTTATTTATTTATTTGTTTGTTTGTTTATTTACCCCTTGAAAACTTGTGTAAGCTAAGGTGATGATTCAAAGGTAAAGCAGCCTTGCTAAAACAGGCATAGACAATAGACATTTTCATATTGCTAATGTGGAGCATGTAGTTTTATGCTCTACCCACCTTTGTTCCGGGAAGTGATAGTGCTACCAGCTCCCTCCTAGCTTCCTTTGAATCTTCAGATAAAAGACACAGATTCACAGTTGTTCCTTTTTGACTTGCCTTAAGACACAATTGTGAGCTATTATCTCCCATCTTGGAAAAGTGTGCCCTTATCAATTTCTAATCTCAGTCTCTCCCACCTGCATTAAACTTAAGTTACTAAATTCCCCTGACCACTCTGTTTTGAAATCTCACATGGTTGCCCAGATATCCTCTCTCCAAAGCACTGCAAACTCTTTTCTCCTTCCCCCTGTCTGCCTCCAGGGTTGCAGAAGTCCCTCTTGTCCCATGCATGCAGCAACTGGCACACAGTTTTCTTTACTGACAGATCAAGAACCAACTAGAGAACAGGACCTTAGCATCAGAACTGCCCCTACACTAATGAGATTTGGAGAGGGCTTTACAATTAGCAGAATGAGGAGTTACTGGCACCTGCCACCTGATAGTGGCTTTGAATGAGTCACTTTTCTGTAAGTGTTAGCTTCATGATTTAAATAATAATGAAAGCAAAGCTTGTAGTTCCAAGGGCCTTCTCCCATACTTAACTCCCCATCCTGTTTCCTATCTTTACAAGGAATGCCAGGGAATGAACAGTTAGGTCTCCTTTGATTTGCTTTATCATATGGACTTTGCAGGCTTATGCCTGTGCCTATTCTGCTTCTCGTAAAAAGCAAGCCCTGACTGCCACTCTGATCTCTGAAATGGAGTCCATACTTTCTGTTTTTCTGGTTTTACTAACATATACCATCCCTTCTTTTGGAGAATCTTTCTGGGTGGCCATTCGTACAAAGCTCCTGGTTCTTTTGTGCTCTTAAATAATTCATCTCTTTTTATGAGAATGAAATTGAGACGCTCCAGTACCTGGACACTTCTCTCCAGATTGTGTGTGGCTGGCATCAGAGTCAGCCATGTGTTCAACCTCAGCCATCAAAAATATTCCCATAGTTAGCCAGGCATGATGCACATGCCTTTAATTTCACCACTCTGGAGGCATAGTTTGAGTCTAAGTTTCTTATTTAAGCCAGTTTGAGTTTAAGTTTCTGATTATTGCACCCAGGATTAATTACAGACTTTGACTTTCATACCCATCAAATGTGGACACTAGAGGTTGAAATTATAGCCATTTTCTTTCCTTTTGTTTGTCTCTCCCTCTTCTTCTCAAATGTGTGTTTTCATGTGTGTATAGAGACCAGAGGCCAACTTGGGTGTCATTCCTCCTCAGGAACTATCCATCTTTTGTTGTTGTTACTGTTGTTGTGGTGGTGGTGATGGTGGTGGTGGTGATAGTGGCAGTGGTAGTGGTAGCGTTAGGCTAAATTGGCTGGCCAGAAAGCCCCCATGTATTCACCTGTATCCATTTGCCCAACTCTGGGATTACAAGCATGTGCCACCATGCCTGGCATGTTCTATTATTTTTCAACTGGATTCTGGAAATCAAACTTGGTTGTCACACTTGAGTGTAGCAACCACTTTACATTCTGACCTATCTCTCCAAGCTCTCCCTCTTTTTAAAGTTATTATAAACACTGAAAAGGTATAGAAGAATTATGGCACAAATTCTGGCATATCAATCACTCTCAAAGCTGCTGTCTATTTCGTACTTTATCCTGACCCACTTCTTTTCACAGTAGCTTTTGGCTCACTGGCTGCAGACATGAGAACTTAACCCAGAGTACTGATAACAGGTCCTTTAATGTATCTCAGTGAAGTTTCTCGTGCAAGATATGAATATGTAACCAAGACAGATCCATGAAAAGTTTCCCCAAATTTCTTCAAGTTGAATTAAGATAGTTCTTTTAGATTCTCTGGCTATAGACTCATTAGCATATGAGTGTCTTGTATCTACTATTGTGCTACTCACACACACAGTTGAGAAAATGCATCACTAGCAGAAGAGAAGGAAGGATAACAGATGAGAGGGTCAGAGTTTTAGAAGGAAAGTGTGTATGCTCTGGAGCAATGGTTATGGGTATCTCCAGATTGGGACTGTTTAGAGCAGCCTGAGTGCTTAGAAACAACTGCTGAGATGAGGTTTGGCATATTATACACTTTTAGGGATCAGTATCTGTGGATTTGTCAGTGGTGTTGGTACACATATATTGTAGTGGAAGGCCTCTTCATTGTCTTCAATTAAGGAAGGGATTCTAACACTTAGTAGGGAGGTTGGGCCTTTTATGTAGACTTCAAAGGGGGATGAACATTCTAAGGTTCAAGATTTTGATGGACCTTTGTTTCAGTTAGCTTTTCCCAAATGGAAAACCCCAATTGTTCCAATTGGGTCCTGGTGTTTACCAGCCTTCCCAGATTGGGTAATTAGGCTTCTCTAGGATTTGGGTTCCCTGAACCCCTGTCCCTGCATCCTGTAACAGGAGGTGGAGTCTTTGTGAGAAATCACAGAGCTTTTGCACTTCTTTGTTTTCATTGGCTATCAGTAAGCTGTATATCTCTTTATTAAGTTTTCCCAGGAAGGGATGTTTCCATAGGGACATTTCATGGCTGCCAGTATTAATATTGCTTTACATTTACTAAAAATGTCAAAATTATTGGACTCCATCTCTGAACATCTTAATTAGTAAAACTAGGCTGGGGCCAGAAACCTATGCTATTTATCAGTTGTCCAAATGATTTTTATGTATATTTTAATTTCAAAACCATGTACTTAGAATATCAATATCATGTAGCAACAGCCACTAGACAGCACTGCCCTGTTGGCTACAACACCGTATCATCTCTAAAACATCTGTGACCTCATTCTATCTAGTGCATGCCCTTATGCCCAGGGTGCGGTTCCACATTGACCTCTGCTGTGAGTGTTAGGAATTGGCTTTGTGCTGAATGCTATGCTAGGTTAAGTTTGGATCATCACACTTCTTGCTACTAACTGATTTCTGGTGACTATAGCTAAAACACTCAGTGTTTACCTGTGGGAGGCATATTTGTATGAACATTATTAATAGTAATCTTTTCTCACCGCATAATTATATATGCCGCTTTGCTGCTTAGAAAGTCCTTTCTTAGGTTGCTTTCAATGAGTGTAATGAGAAGGCTGTGAAAGGAAAGGCAAGGCAGATGCCTACAAGGTGGCTATGGCTTTCTTTTTGAATCATTTCCCTTTTTGTGTGTGAGATGATACGAAACATGATACTATGAAATAAGATAGAAACTCCTTGTTCCTAGTGCTGTGAGATGCTCTCATTCTTCCATTGTCTTTAATTGAAACTTGCTCCGATGGTCTCAGGAGAATGGAAGAGATAAAGACCTGTCCTTTGCCTTCCTTAGAGACCTTTTCTGCTAGATATGCTGTCACTGAGATGACACAATCTATCCACAAAGCATATGACAGTGCTCAATGACAATATGCTTCGAATTCTCTCTGGGCGTACATGCAGTTTCCAGATGACACACTCGATCCTCTCCTTTTGGCAGTCCTCAGGTTCAGTCCCGATCGATGTTCTCAACTAACTGTGACTTATATCAGCTGTTAAGATTGATGGATATGTTGCTACTTTGCAGCTTCTGTGCTTTTTATTTTTCAACCACACTCATGGTCTCCATGTCTTTAAAGCTGAAATTACTAGTCTTTGCTCCTGTAGCCAGTTTGACTTTAGCTATTCCAACTGCTCCAACAGGAAATAAATGACAATTGAACCCTAAATCCTAATATCTGCTGAGGGAAATCCTTAGGCTGGAGTCATTAGAATTCCTGTACAATTGTTTTATCGAGGGAGTGATTACTGAAGAATTCTGAGAGGATGTGAGGGAAAACTGGGAGGGAAAGAAAACAGCAAAGACATGACTTCAGAAAGCATCTAGCTACTGATTGTTCTCACAATATCTTACAGAACAAAGCAAACAAGGATTTACTCTATGTAGAGAGTGGGGCTGGGCTATTTTTACCATTTGTAAGGGTCAGCTATTGGCTATAAGTGGCCTTAAATAATGGAGGGCATAAGACCCCAAATATCTAAGTAGACTTATTTCTGTCTGCTGAAGTGACATTTCTTTGGCCAAGGCTATAGAAATAAACCACTGCCAGCTGGCACCAGCTATACTTGAGTGATGGGCTACAGTCCTCACAAAGGGGAATTAGGGCAACACCCATGACTTGTATACGAGAAGTAATTGGATGAATTGCTAACAAGAATAGTGATGTTAGTAATAGCACTGCTGTAGGTTGAGTCAGACAAATAAACCTAAATTCTCCCTTCCTTTGGTAGAGTTAAGCCCACAAACTTCAAAGAGACAGAATCAAATTGAAGAAAAACCAGAGACTGAGATATGCCGAGGTCTGGAAGTGATAGCATGATAAAGATGAAGGGACAGATGCCTTTTATGCTGAGGTTTGCTGTTGGTCCTTGGCTCCATCCCCTATATTTCCCCCTGCACTGATCTCTGTCATGAACCTTTGGTTCCATTAAGCTGAACCCATTAGTAGGAAATCTGACCTGAGAAAAAGAACACACTAGGGTATATCCTCTTGTCCTCCTATCTCAGTGGATATTTCAAACAGGGGTTGTATTACCTACCACATTCAAACTCCTGCTGTAAGTGCTTCTTTGATGGGTTCACATCTTACCAGGCAGCCTTACTGTGGTTCCTGCCACTTCTCAGAGGTCATGCTTTTTAGATTCTGGTGGAATCCAGAAGGTTATTGCTATTTTTATGGGACTTATTTCTTCCCTTGGGCTTTTCAAATTTTCCATCAAAATAAAACCAATCCCTTTACTAATTTATTTTAAGTGATACACCTAGAATAATTTGTTATTTAACTGAACCATAATTCCATACTTCATGAAGAGAAGAAATTATAGGACTGACCTTCCATAGCCCTGGAACCTGTGATATCCTGTAAACAATGAGTAGCATTCTCCTTTCAGTCTCTGAATTAACTGGAGGGGAAGCGATTTAGAATTTCTTTCTTTTCTACATGAGCTTGAGACCTGTTCCTTATTTGAGAGGGCTTGAACATTATGTCTAATTCTGGAAGCTGAGTGGGTTTGATATAACTCAAGCAATGGCCTATCAAAGAATAGCACTCACATAAAAAATGACCACAGGAATCCCTAAGACCAGATCTTAATCACAGTCTTCATAGATATCTAGTCCATTTTCCTATTTACCAACCGGAATTCATTGTTTCCTTGCTTGTTTTGAAATAGGATTTCAATCAGCATCTCTAGGTAGGCCAGAGATCACTCGGTAGCCAGGCTGGGCTTTTGCCTTATTCTTCCCAACTGGTCTTTTCCCTCAGTCTCCTCCCAGCACTGGGATTAACAGGCTGGTCTACTAGACTTACCTAGCAGTGGGAATTCTTCGCCTATCTGCAAGTGGGAGGGGCATTATCTGCTTGCAATACTGAGCTAATCAAGATTATTATTTGTCTACCCCTTTGGGATGAGATTCAGAATTAACCTCACGGTAGTTGTTTATTAAACCACAGGAACGTTTTGAATGATAGCCTTATTTTTTGTAAGGTGAGCATGAACTATCTGGGGATAATGTACCTATACCAAGATCCTCCGGGTGACTGCTTCACATTGCCTGTGCTGGAATATTGAGGGATGCTTGAATAAATTAGTCAATCAACACTATTGGTTTTCAGTGCTGTTTCTCATGACTGTCTTTGCACACTTAGTTTTCTTTTTATTTTTTTCTAATTTGCACATGAATTAACTTATTTCTGTACATTTTAGGCTAATATTTACTTATGTAAGTGCCTGTGTGTGTCTATGTGCAACATCTGTGTGCCTTGTGCATGCAGAGGCCAGAAGAGGAATTGGAGTTGTAGATGGTTTTGAACCACCCAACATGGGTGCTAGGGATTGAACCAGAGCCCTCTAAAAGAGCTACTAACTGCTGATCCATCTCTCCAGCTCCTTGTACTTGGCCTTTTTTGTCTTATTCTAACGTGTTAACACAATATTGGAAAATTATTTGGAAGAATGAAAAGAAATTACTTAAAGGACTACAGCATATTCTATTGGTTTCTATAACATGCAAGTCGAATCACAGACCAAAAGTGAATTCAGAGAGTGCTGTTGGAATGGCTATCTCAGATTTTACATGGCAAAGACATCATTCTTAAGTCTTTCAGGAAGTTATTTCAGAACCACTTAGGAAACATCCTCATTAAATCACATGGTAGGAATTGCCAAGTGATAGCCAGGAGGACTACTGGCTGACAGGCATTAAAGTAAAGTTTATTGCAGTGTAATTCTTCTGGACAGGAGTAGGGACAACCCAGCCATCTGCAGTACATCACAGCTAGTGGGTGACCAAATGCCAGTTCAACAGAAGAAATAACTGACAAGCAGCCAAGGCTGTGTGGCAGTTCGAGACTAGTGAGTAAGAGCAGCAATCAAATCCTGCTAAGCTCAGGGTGGATGAGAAGTGATATCTTCCTGTCATCTGGTTTTGCACACTGGGCTAACGCAGGTTTGAGATAATTTATTCTTAGATACAGAGAGGTGTAATAAGCCTGGTAGTAGGAGTCAGAATGGAGATCCTTGTTAGGAGCTGACTTGAACAAGGGACTCCATAATGGCCTTGGGATAGGTTTTGACATTCCTGGGCCAGTAGCATCTTTGTCAAAAGGGAAGACAAAGATGGTCTAACTGAAGATTACCAAGGAGGGAGAATGACAACCGATTTCTCATGAAGGTCCTGAGGTTGCCTATGTTCGTCATGTTGTCAGTGTTTTCAACTGATGTGTCTTCCTTACCCAAAGAAAAATTAAAAATTTGTATGTCTGCATATTTAACTTAAAAGATAATAGGTTCCAATGAGCTGGGTGATGCTGCACATTTCAATATTATTGTTGGCCTCCTAGCAATTCAATAGATAACACTTCACTAACTAACATGGACTAGTTACTTGGTATTGTTTGTATGGTATTTGATTAACATTTTCTAGCTGTGATTTAAAGTAGAATGTGAGGAAGATAAATCATTTCATGTTGATGAAGAAAATAAAGAGCGACTCTGTAAAACTCCCCCAGCCCCTTGGGTTTTAATGCTTTCAGTGAAAAAACCTAAAGGCATATGGTTCTTTGAGATAAAATACATTTTTGCATCTCAGTCTTTCTACTCACATCCTGAGCCTTTGCCTTCACCCCCTCCCCAGCATTGGCTCTGAGGCAAGTCTTATCTCTTGCCAACATGCATCCTGGCATGTTATATTTCTTAAATGAATGGAAACCTTGTTTGGAAAGGAAAGAAATACAATGATCACCTTACCTGTTTAAATGGCCATGTGAGTGTGCTTTGGTCATCATCATTAAAAATATGTTTACTGGGCAAGTTCTATAGCTGTGTGAATTACTCTGGAAGAATTCCTTCATGGTAGCTGTTAGGGCATGGAAATACAGTTAAGTGAGTATTTTCATATGCATTTGTAAATGTCAGCCCCCTGTTTAATGAAATGAGGAGTTAGAGTTAGAGTTTGGTTCTTTCTAAAACTTCTGTTTACTACTTAGGTGACATCAAAAAAGTCACTCTTTGTTCAACAGTAAGCTTCAAATACATAATTGCAGTGGTTCAAATGTACCAAACCTAAAAAGCCAAGGAGGTTTGGGAGACCTTGGAAGACATACCTTAGGCCTTCTCTGAAACACTGGCCACAGGACTTGACACAGACTAGATGCTTAAAATTATTTTCTGCTGCTTCTAACCTTTTAGCTTTGATATTTTTAGTTCTTGCCATTGAGAATGGCTGGTGATATTCTACTGTGCTAGATAGAGGTTCTGCTAGCATATTCCCAGAGTGAGTCAGATATCTGTTTTCTTCAGATAACAGATAACACAGAACTTCATGCAAACAAAGCCAGGAGCCGGTGAGTCACAGCAAGTCAACTTGGCCCTGTAAATCTCTCTTGCTTTCTTGACCAAGTGGCATCATCTCTCTATGTTAGCTTTAAAAAAAAAAATATCTCAAGCATTTACAAAGTAAATGTCAGTTATGGGGAAAACAGTTTGTACTTTATATTCTAGAAACTTTGGAAATATTTACAATATTTAAAAGAACAATTTAATGTAAAGAAAAAGGAGTCAAAGTAATTTTTGATTGTTGTTGTTTTTAAATTATGGCTGGGAAATAGCTCAGTCTCTAGTAGCATTTGCTGTTTAACTATGAGGGCCCATGTTAAAAGTACCAGCATCTATGTAGAAAGAGATGGTCATGTAACTCCAGTCTGAGGTCACTAGCCAGTAATTCTCATGGGAAAATGACAAGTTAAATTTGATGTTTTGGGAGAGATTCTGTCTCAGGTAAGGAAGGGAGAGAGTGATGGGGCCAGACACTCACGTTCTCTGGCAGACGTGTGCACAGGTATATATCCCTGTCCAGACAAGTGCACATACATACACACACACACACACACACACACACACACACACACACACACACACTCAGTTATGGGTTGAAATTCAAACTGTTTCCATTTTCTTTCACCCAGACTGATTTAATTTATAATTTCAAAAGTCAACATAAAGAGATTTTGCTATATAGGATAGGAACAGTATGATGTTACCATCTCTGGAAGGTCACCTGGGAAATGTGCTAGGCTGCACACTGCAGGGCTTTATGTCCTTTCAAACCAGGGCACACTCCATATTTTAGACAGAATACCTATCATTTTTCACATCAAAAAAAAAAAATCTGGGTTTAGAACTAGTGATGTGGTGAACAGATTGTGAATTTTGGAGTTGGGTAGTCTCTGTCTAGTTCGCAGCTGTGGGCATAGAGAACTGGGCACACTTGAAGACCTTTACCTATCTAGGCCTCTGTGTCTGCACAGGGACCAATGCCATCAGACTTGCTGTCTGGTTGTGAGACATAAAGCATCTGAAGATGTAAAAGTGCTCAGAAAAGACTAGATTGTAACAAAGCCCACTAGTTTCAACTAATAATCATCAAATATATAATTGTAATGGTTCAAACATAACAAACCTACAAAGCCAAGGAGGCTTGGAAAACTCCTGAAGAAACATTTTAGGATGTCTGTGAACTAATATACCAACATGTGGAGTAGATTTCCCAGTTTGAACACAGCGTAGCCATGGGATTAAGATGAAAATTATTGACTTTTACCCACCCTGGAAATCTGACAAGAGTTCAATACATTTGACCCTTCACAAACCTGACTGAGTTTGCCAGCACCAAGGAGCCAGGAAACAGTAGATGAAGAAATATATCTGCCTCCAAGCCTCTAGACCCAGCTGATTGAAAGTTCAGGGTTACACATACAGCAGGCTCTTTTGAGCTTGACCATGAACACTCTTTAACACCGTACCTTGGCCGTTCTCCCTGTCTCTCCGTCTAATTTCCAGTGGCACTTTTTAGAGATTAAACCATTAGTTCCTGCTTGGTATTTTCTGCAGTGCTGCTTTTTAGCTCATTCCCCAAATTATGCTGCAGTTGGACAAGATTCAGTTGTTTCTGAGAGACTGTTGTTTGGCTTCTGGATTCCATTCACATGACTTTCCCCCTCATCCCTCAAAGATCATTAATAATAAATGCTGTCAAGGGTATGTTATGTGAAAACTAAGAGGCTGAACTTTTAAAGCAAGACTTATTAGGCTCTAGTAAGACATCAAGGCTCTAAGGAAGCTCGCTGCCTCTAAATTATGCTCTTCTCTTTCCTTCTCCACTTTTCCTATAAGGCTTCAGGTCTTAACGCTGTTGTATAAGAGAATCAGAGATTAGAAGATGTCAGATGTGAGAATTTATTAGTCCCACCTTCTAGCTCTTGCTGGTAAGATAACAGACAACAATATTTTCTTTGAAAAGAGATTTCCAAAACATATATATTGCATAAAAGATAACTTGGCATTACTAGTATCTAAAAGGATATTAGAGTCAAGGCCAAACTTAGGATTGGGAAACTGAGTGACTTGTAAGCATATCAAAAGTTGGGCAACAGAGAGTGGTATACGTCATGGGATATATGTTGGCCTTGAAGATGTTAAGAAACAACTTTCAGTTTTACTAGTTGTATGACTTAACCACTTAACTTTAAATGAGAATCAGAATGTTACAATGTGGGGATGCTATAGTAAATATCCCAAGAATCTTAGACAAACCTCACATTATTATATATACCTTTCAATAAATTAAGCTGTGAATGTTCATAATAAAAAATTGTAAATATAAATCACTGTGGTACATAAATGTATGGCTTTGAGAGATAGAAAATGATCATTCTAAATGCTCCTCCTACAATCCCAGAATTATAGACCAACCATAAAATATTTAAATAAGTAAAGGTCTTAGTTTGCTTGTTATAGCAAGTTGACATTGGGTCACAGCAAACAGTCCAGCTTATGAAGTGACAGAATATACTTTGAAGTCCCCCACTAGACAGTTTGAATGTGCAGCCAGGGCCAGCCACTTCCTGTTTGTGTAGCTTTGAGCAAATACTTTACTCACTCCACATCAGCTTCTACTCACATATCTGTAAAACTGTGACAGTATTGGCGACTGTGACAGGAATTTTCTTCTAAGTTTTTCTGAGGTAGAAATTGTATCCCAGTGGGTACTTACTTAGAACCTTTATCCCCCCCCACCCTACATCCTCCCTCCGCCCTGACTCCTTTCACTTTTCTGAATCACAGATCAGTGACATTAAGCATATTGATGCTGTAGTACCTTCAGCCATCTCAAGGACTCTTCATTTCTCAAAGGGGAAACTCTGAGTGCGTTTACCAGCTCCTGTAAGTCACCATTTCATTTCTGTCATTCTGACCTTCACTATGAGAGTTACCTTATATAAACAGAATTATGTAGTATTTGTCCTTTGGACCTTGATTTTATTTCATAACACATAGTGCCTTCAAAATTCACCCATGTGTGTATGCTGTAGCATTTGTTTCTCACTTGCTTTTTCATTTATCTGTCGTGGTCACTTAGTCTGATTCCACCTCCTGACTGTTGGGAATGATCCTCTGGTCATAGGAATACAGATAACTCTGAGGCCTGCTTGCAATTCTTTTTGGTACCTTACGGTTGAATACTATCAGAGTCACTTCCGACTTTCCATGCTTGTACCATTTCACATTTCTACCAACAGAGAGCAAACCTTACAGATTCGTGACCTCTTAATGAAGGCTTGATATTTTCTGGATTATTTTGTTTTATTGTAGGAGGATATGAGGTGGGTAAATACTCTCTTAATGCCTCTCAGTCTTGTTTTACTGTGCCTGATTGTCTTTCTGAGCCATTGCTTATTGTTCCGA
Organism: Mastomys natalensis; assembly: GCA_021653895.1. Taxonomy (NCBI): domain Eukaryota; kingdom Metazoa; phylum Chordata; class Mammalia; order Rodentia; family Muridae; genus Mastomys; species Mastomys natalensis. The sequence continues at coordinate 100,606 of JAJTUV010001582.1, read as the reverse complement.
ATGTGGCCATGCTGGGAAAGAGAAATCTCTGGATATCATACAGAATAGTCTTTAGAGTTCAGGAGCTCTTCTTCCATAGGCGTGTCTGTGGAATGAATACGGTTGAAAAATCATAAAGAATGAGGAGACTGCTACAGTGACTTAGGCTAGACATTCCTTAACGAATCAGATAACGAATTAGTAATTAGATAGCAAATATGCATTGCAGAAGCACATGAAGGGAGGTTGAATTTCTTTGGTGCACATTGTATGAATGTTTTAAATAATGTACACAATCTCTTTAGGATGTGCAACCAAAATAAGCTAATCAAATCTAAAATTTCCACCCCCATTTTTTAAAAAAAATTTGTAAATACTAGGAGAGCATTTACTTTCTTAATACAAGAAGAAGTCTGGTTTCACAATGAGGAGCTGAGAGGCTCATGACAGGCTGTGCAGGTTTGTTTGTTTGTTTGTTTGTTTGTTTTTTTGGTTTTTTTTTTTTTTTTTTTTTACTTTTTTTTTTAAAGTTTGCTACATAATTCAGCTGGAGACAGCTATAGACAACAAACTTCTTTCCAGATTTCTAGAGATCCATGGTCTCTGCCCTTGTTCTTGAGAGGTATCTCTGAACCTGTATTAATTGGCAGGGACAAGAAGCAAATTGCCAAGAGACTCATTGCTGTGGAATCTGGAACTTCTTAAATTATGAGAGGAAACCAAACTAAAGAAGACCAGCCTTCTTGCTACCTTGGACAAGGTTGACCTTAGAAACTAAGGATGGAGAGTATGTGCACGTAGAGTAGGCATGTCACTGTAGATGTTGCCTTGTTGGAGTAGGCATGGCCTTATTGCAGAAGGTGTTCAATATAGGTGTGGCCTTGTTAGAAGAGGCATAGCTTTGTTGGAGTAGGTGTGTCACTGTGGGTGTGGCCTTCTAAGAGTAGGTGTGGCCTGTTGATGTAGGCATGGCCTTATTGGACTAAGTATGTCACTGTAGGTGTGGCCTTGTTGGAGTAGGTGTGACCTTGTTGGATTAGGTGTGTCACTGTAGGTGTAGCCTTATAGTAGGTGTGGCCTTGTTATAGTAGGTGTGGACTGTTGACCTTAGAAACTAAGAATGGATAGTGTGTGTGTGTGTGTGATATCACATGTCTGAATGAAGGCATGTGGTACATGTGACACCAGATGTCAATGTCTAGTATCTTCCTTAATCCTTCTCTGCCTTGATTTTGAGACAAGGTATCTCACTGAATATGAAGTTTATCAATTCTCTCTCTTACTGCCTCAAGGGAATCCTGTCTTTGCCTCCTCCCCTGGCCACATCAAGAATTACAACTAGATATTACCCACTTAAGTCTCATTTTTTTCCAAGTGGGTATTGGGAATTGAACTCAGGTCCTCACACTTTCACAGCAACTGCTGGAGTCATCTCCCAAGCCCTCTAAGACTCAACATTTAAAAGCTGGGTTTTATACTAGACAGGAAACTATTGACTGCAAAACTGTTGTGACATTCGTTAGTTACATTCATTCCCATGGCCCTCCAAGATGGATGCAGATTTAAGAAGGAGTGGAGGTCTTTGGATGCTGTGGAACTGGAAGCACCAGATGACCTCTCCTTGATTTACTTTGACCTTTGCCACATCCACAAGAAGGCTGAGATACTAGTCTCAAAAAGTACAAACCAGGCTTTATGGGAACAAAGTGGAAACAGAAGTCTTCTGGGCAGAGTTTATCATTATGCATATAAGTCAGCAAATATTTGTGACTTTAGTTGTTGTTAAGTTAATTTGTATTTTATGTGTTATTTCATTTTAATCTCTATTCCTTAAATTTAATGTCAGATTTTATTAAAGATGGGTAGAACATAGGCATTACACTTCAGGTGTTGAGAAGTGAGTTTAGATGTTCAGACAATATAAAGTGAACTGGTTTGTACACATTGCAGAAACTTGAGTTCCAGCCCAGCATCCAGAATTTACTAACTGCCAAGCTTTCTGTAAAGCGTCTTTCTCTATTTGCATTACAGCATGATGATACTTGTTGGAAAGCATTGTGGGGACTGAATAGGCAGTTTTTATCTCTATCTCTATCTCTTCTATCATTATCTATCTATCTATCTATTCTATCTATATCTATCTATCTCTTTTTCTTTTTATATACTTGCTTCTGTTTTTGTAGCTGGATACAGACATACATGTTAGTACCCCAATGGAATCTATTATGCATTGTATATATGTATATACAGTGTATGTGATATAGGTATGTAATATATATGCCTACTAAGTATACTGTGATGGTTTATCATGACTGTCAAATTGATTGAACTGAGACATGTAGAAGATTAGTAAAGCATACCTCTTGATTTGTGTCTGAATATGTTTCCAGAGAAAACTAATAGGGAAGGCCCTCTCTGGATGAGGGCTTAACCATCCTGTGTGGAATGAAAAGGTGGAAAAGAAGAAAGCAGGGTAGCACAATGCTTCCAGGTTACTCTGTTCTACCATCCCCTTTCTTCCTCATGGATGGAAATCTCTGAAACTGTGAGCAAAACAAATAACTCATTTCTTTAAATTATTCCCACTGGTATTTTTTTGCCACTGCTATGCAACTAACTAATGCATGCAGGCTGTAGTAAGGAGGCTAAAACCTTCTGTGGTTTCATAGTTCTAGGGCTTACTGCCCAGTGCCATGTGTTCTCTGGGTTTGGCGCTGTTCATGGGAGGTGTGGGCATGCCATTAAGAAACTGAATTTTTTGTTTACTTCCAAAGATTATTTTATGTATATGAGTGTTTTGGCTGTATACATGTACATATATCCTATAGATGCCTGGTGACTGTGGAAGCCAGAAGAGCCGGTGGGATTCCCTGGACCTGAAATTGACTGTGAGCTGCTGTGTGGGTTCTGGGAACTGAACCTACATCCTCTTTAAGAACAGAAGTGTTCTTAACCACCTGAGCCACCTCTCCAGCCCCAGGAATGAGTTTTAAATCTCAATGAGTGTCAATGAATTTCAAGTAAATACCCTGGGATTAGTAAGCAGCACAGAACAAGAGAAGAAGGCACAGGACACTTTAGGGAGGTGCATTTTATATGTTTGGTTTTGTTTTCTGTAGGACAGTAGAGATCCCTTCAACTAGATGTGCTCCTGGGCTTTAGGCAGAAAGTAGAGCACTTAACCTTTCTGGGCAGTGGCTGGGAGACAGTGGGGAGGATTCCTGAGGGACAGGGGCAGGAAGGAGAGACTGGTTCCAAAGCCCTGTGCTTAGAGAGCACAGGGAAACACAATTCTATGGGTGGGAAGAGAGAGAGAGTGATGGGTTTGGATTCTGTGACCACTGGAGGCTAGTGGCAGGAAATCAGTGGGTTTTCAGCTGATGGAGTCCATTTTCTGTGCCAGATGGGAACTGAGGTAATCTTCTTTGAGGGAGGGGACAGTAGGAAGTTGGAGAGTTGAGAAAATTGGAAACAGCTTTATGAAGAAGATAAGATGCTGACCAGGGAAATGTACTAAGTCTTTTAAGCAGATCTTAGTTTTTAGATGTGGAACCAAATAAATGGGGAGGTTGTACAAGATGCACAATATTTCAAATCAAAGGAGCAGTGAGGCATTGAGTTCTCACCGTTCCCAATACTGTCTACCCATTGGTCCATGCACAGATGCTTCCTATATCTTTCTGTGACTGTCATGCAAAAGCTATGTATTACTCAGGAAATTCCTGCTTTGCAGGCTCTGATGTTCACTTCATCCTTGAGCTCCCCAGGGTACCCAGCACAACTCCCTGCAGGAAGAGGAGGCTCAGCAAATATTTGCTGAGAGACTCAGGGGATGAATAAAGGCAGGAAAAATGTACAAGGCAGAGGACCAGCCCTTTGCTTTGCTCTCTTCACTGGTGTGCATAATCAGCACAGACATAGCTGAAGCCTCTCTCCCAGATAGGGGTAGATTGAGGAGCAATAATCTAAAACCACATGAAATGACGTAGTGTGGAAAAGGACTACTTTGTGTGAGTTTTAGTTGTTTTAAAAATAATAATAACTATTATTTAATAATAATTTTAATAATAATCTATATATTTTTTTAAAAGTTTAGAGGCCTCACTTAGCCTAAGAGCTGACACTTGGGAGGGTCTCTTTCACCAGTACATCTGACATCACAGAGTTCATGTCCTTATCTTTCATTCTTAAGGAAATAAACAAATATTGAGATTGGCTAGGGCTCTGACCTCAGAGATGAGAAAAGTTTCCCAAAGTTAAACTTTGACTAAGAATTTCCCCTGCGTCTCAACTTCTATCATTTTCTGCTATATTCACTAGTGATGCTATACTTTATCTGTATCCCAGCAAATGTTTAATTTAATTGAGAGAAAGCATGTCATGAATGCATTACACATAACTCTCCACATTTCTCAAAGATTCATGAAGGGGCAGAGACTGAATTCCTTGGGTCCTCAAAAGAGAGCCAAGACAAAGCCCAGTACAGGCTTTAGTTCTAAATTCTAAAGCAAAGAGCTATTAGTATAACACAGTGCTTCTCAGCTTTCCTAATGCTACACCAATACTTTAATACAGTTCCTCATGTTGTGGTGACCCCCAACCATAAAATTATTTTTGTTGCTACTTCATAACTGTAATTTTACTATGTTATGAATTCTAACATAAATCCCTGTTTTCTGATGGTCTTAGGCAACCCCTGTGAAAGGTTATTATACCCTCAGTAGGGTCACAACCAACAAGTTGAGAACCACTAGTATATCAGACAACAAATAGTGATAAAGGTTGGATATGGGGAGTTAGTTGATCAGTTAACTCCTCCTTATGTTGGTTCTGCCCAGCTTTGGAATTAAACGGCTAAAGATATTATTTGTAATTTAAGAGTCAAAAACACTGTCAAACAAGGTGAAGGGTAATGGTCATCACAAACTTGAAGGATCTGAGTTTGATCCTTGGAACTCACTGTGTAGACAACTAATGTCTGAAAGATATCCTCAGACTCTTCCCACTCATGCATGCACACAGTGGCAAATGTACATTTGTATACACACACACACACACACACACACACACACACAAAAGAGAGCATGAGTTGACATAGATCACCTCTTTCTGTTTCTGAATTTTCCACAGTTCAGTTAAATTTCCAGCTGATGATGGAGAAAGCCAATGATGGAATGAGATTTCATATCACATACCATCACATGCTTTGGTGCTAACATCAGAGCTTCTGAGCTGAAACTCCCTATAGAAAACAAAATATTTCTTGATCTTGATGGTATTTGAGTCTACGGTGGCATACAGTATCCTAGAAAACCAAAATGGGCTATTTACAGAAGTGTTTGCATGGGTAAGCACCCTTAAGAGCTCATTATTTGCACTGGAAGCTGAAATCTGACCATAGAAGTAATTCTTTTGATTTCCCAAGTGACCTCATGAAGGGTTTGAGTGAATTCTAATTCCAAAATCCAAAGAAAATCAATTTTATCCAGATGTTGAGCCTGAAGAATCACAGCACATGACACACAGAACTGCTATTTCTTTTTGGGAAATTTACTACTTACTGTACCTACCTTACAGCAAAGGTTACCCTTGCTTCTGCGTTCCTGTTCCTGCCGTGGCCCCGTGTGTAGCCATGGAATACCACTTTCCCATTTCCGAATCTCCAACATTTCTGTTTGTCAACATGTGCATGATTAAAACGATATTTTCATATCTCAGTGTAGTTGGAGCTCCTTAAAGCAGAGAGTTGTAAGTGCAAAAAAGGAGACGTGCAGTTCCCTAATGGCTCATTAGCATCACATTTGCAATTCAGATCAGCTCTAAATTGACTGAAATTTTTAAACACATAGCAGGCAGTTTAAACTAATGATTGTCTGGAGGTTCACCACTGACATGAACTAAGCTTCTGTTCAAAACAAATTGCAAATAATTCCTCCCTTAGAGTCAAAATGTCACTTATAAAACTCCATGTTATGGCTGGATTTTTGTCAGCTATGTACAGAAAAAAAAAAATCCATGTATAGCGTGTGCTGTATCTTTGAAAGGACACAGAGTGACACCCTATTAAAAAGAAATAACATAACAACATGCATAAATATATATGAACCTACATTAGTTTCACTAGGAATCCCCACCCCTCCCCCTCTTCCCTTCAAAAATCCTAATTGTAAAGTAAGACACCCTTGGGGCAGTGGTAGGCCCAAGTTGCTTAGCAACCCTCAGCAGGTAGCTAGGCTTCAGCTGCAGCTGTCCTGATTCTTTCCTAAGAACCTTCTTATTACTGTTTGTGTTAATCTTTAACCAGGCTTTTAAACCATAGCCTTTTTCCCGGGTCTCTTGTCGTTAGATTGCAGGGACCTGCTTAAATGTTGTCCCAGAGGTAATGGTATTAAGGATGGCTATTGAATGTTGCGAGTGTGATAAGGCTTGAAAGGGGGTGAGAATTGCATGTAGTAGCTAACCTGATTTTGCATTCTTTAAAAAAAAAAATACCCATAAAAATTGTATCCTCATAGGAACAGTGCTGGGTGTTGACACATAGCTTTAAATCTCCCATTTGCCCCCAGCCCATAAACTCCTCCAGGCCTCTTCCTGTGCAGCAATTGTTTCTCTTAAAGACCTGCATTCTTCCACAAAGACCACTTCAGGAATGCCAGGAGAATCGCAGCCTTCCGCTGATTGCAGTTTCTTGATGTAATTATGGAAGAGCCAGGTATGGAGGATCAGATGGGCAAAGAGACACGAAGACACATATCATAGGGACTTGAGAAAAATCTCATTTTTGAAAGAAGTGTTCTGCCTGAGGGAGGTTTCTGACAATCTAAAAGTCTGTGGTTGGACAAGAAATTGACCATTCCTTACGGATAGAAAGTGGGTTTTGGCCAAAAATAAAAGCACTTTCACTTTTTATCGTGTCCAGATCTCTATTCTGCCATGAGGTTTGCATAAATTTCCGAGACCGCCCCACAACTGTTAGGAACCAATGGAGATGAGCTCATAAAACATTTAAAAATAAGGCTATTTCTATACGCCCATCACACAGTGCAGGGATAAGTGAGGAAGACAGCTGCCTGAAGGTTTTTCACTCAATCTCTTTCAGTAGATTTATATGTGTGTGTGTGTGTGTGTGTGTGTGTGTATGTATGTATGTATACAAAATCTCCCCCTCAGAAACAATTCACCTCCTGAACCTTCATTCTGTGTCTTTTTAAAGGATAAGCTTTTCCCCATCATAACATTTGGTTATTGAACTGTCTTATTATGCAAAATAATATATGCTTAATAATAACTCAATAACGAGGTAGGAAACTAGAGAGAGGTCAGAGAATATGAGAGTGATAACATTTTTTATATCTTCTGAGCCTCACTGAAGTTTGTCTATATAGATATATTCTTCAGACTTAGATTTAAACACAGAAAAGAAGACTCACTTTAAACTTGATTTCTGAATCTAATTTCCTTTCTGTTTGAAGACATGTAGTTAAAGAAAATTGGGTGTGTGTGTGTGAGAGGAGTGTGTGTGTATGTGTGTGTGTGTACAAATGAGGGAATGTCTATAGAAGTCAGGGTGATGCTATTGTGTATCCCCCATTGTTTGAATGAGGATTCCTGTTTGTCACTACAAATGCCAGGCTAACTGGCCCATGAGTTCTGAAGATTCTTCAATCTCCTTTTTCAATCTCAGTGAAGGAACTCTGAAATTATAGATGCACGTTACCACATCCTGTGTTACATGGGTTCCTGTGAATCCATTCATGGAGGCATCTACCTAACCCCCATCTTTTTCTTCTTTTCTTTTTCTTTTCTTTCTTTGTTTCTTTCTTCTTTTTGTCTTAAGTTTAAAAAAGTGTGTAAATGAAATTATAAATTCTAGATAGCCCATATATCTTTCTTCTTTTCTTTGTTTTTAAAGGGAGAGAGAGAGAGAGAGAGAGAGAGAGAGAGAGAGAGAGAGAGAGAGAGAGATTGCTCATATAAAAGACACACAATCCCAGTATTTTATTTTCAAGCTGTAAGTCTAGACTGGGCAGGTTTTGGAGCTATTCTAATTTACATCACAGCCATATGTCCTTTGTTACTTGCTGTTTTTTTCTGGCCATGTGCTCATGGTCCATCTCCTCTCATAGTAGCAAAATCCTCTCTCTGGTTCTTTCTTCTCTCTATTTCCTCTCTACATACAACCCCCAACCAGGTATTGAAAACTTGTCTACTTCTATCTACTGTCCTATCACAGGCTTTAGCTGTTTATTGACCAATAACTTGGGAAGCAAGGTTTACACAACAAAGGCAACCAAATCTTGAGGTACAGAATTTAGCATTTGAATATAAGCAGCACCAGACCAATCTGAGAGAGAGAGAGAAAGAGAGAGAGAGAGAGGGAGAGAGAATAAGAGAGTGTTTGATTGCTTTGCCAATAAGTGGGTAGTCAAGGGCCACTGTGTAGAAGAGTGCATCTGACATCATTCTTTTTTACTCTGTCCTGATCACACAAGAGGAAATTTGCATTATATTTCTGTTGAGAGACCTGAGGTGGGGAGCTTGTTATTCAGTTTAAGATAGCCATATTTGGATGTTCCAAAGTCCCTGATATCATGAAAAGCAGGATCCTGATATGAGGTGGCACTTGGGAGTGGTTTTGCATTTATACACTGATGATATTTTTTTTTATTTCCTAAGGAACCTCATTATACACAGCATTTAGAACCAAACTCACCTGTAATGTTAATATACTCCTTACTTAACCGTCAGCTCCTCTCTTTTGGGCAAGGGTAATTTTTGTCATTTGTTCTGATTTTTCCCAACTTATTACAAGTAGTACACGGGGTGTGCACTCTAGCTCTGATTAGCTAGTACAAGAGTTTGCTGCCTAGACACAAAGGGTAAGGAAACTACATGTGACATTTACATGTTTTCATCAGAAGCTAACACTCCTGTGATTATTTCTTTCACTAGCGAGATCTCTGCCTTTCTCTCATTCCTTTCATGGCTGAATCCTAAATGCTGTCAAAAGGTAGTTCTAGTTTCCTTTATCACAACCCTGACACTATGCTCATATCTCTTTGTTAAAATTCATCTTCAATAGATTTTCTAAGAACTAGATTTTTTTTATGAGGCCAGGGCAGTCTTTCAGTTTCAAATCCAGAAATTTCCAAATACCAGGAATATGAATGCAAGTATTCATTCTGTGATTACTATACAGGGAAACAAAGCCAAAAGTTTAAAATTAGATTGCTGCTTTTCTTGATAGATGCCTAGGCATGGAAAGAGACAATTGATATGCATTCAATTCTTACTTTCCAAGAGTAATTGTCACAATTTTTTTTTAAAGAACTTCATTTGAATTTGGATTTACTTCACTATTCTTCATAAATTTTAAGTTCTTCAACTTAATTTTGCTGTACTAGGCAGATATCTTGTATAATAAATGCTAATAAAAGTTGAAGTGTATGTAATTGTCCTGAATCTATTTATAATAATTGTGTCAAAATGATGTATATGCCCAACTATGCTAGAAGGATAAATGTTGAGGAAAATGTAGCATTAGGCATGACATAGTCTTAGTCTTGAACTCTCAGCGGCAAAATGGAGATTCACTCAAGACTGGACCCACTTTTTCTCATGCATGTAGGAGGAATACAGATGGGCAGTCTCCAGTGACCTATGTGGGCACAGCAGATGAGAGCATAATTGCTTTCCCTCATGGCATAAGGCTAGTCAGAGGATGAGAACCAACCTTGGTCTTACTGACCCTGTGAGGTGAGGGAGGGATGCATGCAGCCCCATGATAGCTTTCCAGAATAAAGAAGTGGGATGGCTCATGGAGAATAATCATGGGATGTGGAGATCTAAGGTAGTGCCCTTTCTTCACACAGAGCTGTATTCAATATTGATGGAATCATTTTCTGCTGTATTGGATCTTGTGAATTCCTTTGTATCTTAGTATCCCCTTATCTGAGATCATCCAGCATTCATATCATAAATAATGTAATGGCAACCCTGGAGTATTTTACAAATATGTAAAAGCATCTGAAACACATATAAACACAACTAAGGAAGCAAGCATGGGAAATCAGTTCATGTAGGGAACAAGAGCCAAGCACAGTTGTGAAACTCTTAGGAACTTCATGGGAGGGTGAGACACAGCAGATATACAACAAAGCAAGATAAGTCCAACAGCTTGTGCCTATAGACATTAAAACAATTAGAGAGTTTGATAGAAAGTAGTGTGTGTGTGTGTGTGTGTGTATGTGTGTATGTGCGTGTGTAAAAATATACTCTCAAAAGCTGCAATTCATTAAATGAAAATCCAAGTGTGAGGGGTAGTCTACCTTCTGACAAGTTGTTGGCCAGGGAGACCAATGAAGACTCAAACAACATAGGCTCTTGCCACTGTTGTTGGGTACCCAACGGAATAAGATAAGGCCCTATTGCTGAAGACACAAAGTGTGTTAGATGTAGCATGTGGATAAATCAAGCCAGAAGCTTCTTCTCTGCTGGGTTATTATTTATGGTGCCAGCCTTGTTAAGGAGAATTGTCAACACTCCTACCTACTCATACTTCTACTTCCTATATGCCATGCTCCAATGTGCCTGCTGGAACATCAGAAGAAGAATACACAGTCTACAGTCACCTGCTTTCTGAAGGGACTTAAGACTTGGTTCACAGAGGGAAATCCATCTGAGGCTGTAAGTCTTGCCAAAAGCCCATGGGAGATCATAGATCCTAGTGGGTTGACTATTAACATTGTTTTTCTAAAAGGATATGGCACACCTACCAAATTGCCTTCAGAACATTTATATTTACTCTTATGGATTACTGCTATTGGTCATTCTTGGTCTGAAAAGGAGTGTGCAGTAGGAAGTGTTTACTGAAGTGAGGACTCAACAATGTTGAGAGTGACTGTTGAATGCTCATCCCTAAATGAGACAATTGTATCAACCTTGCAAGGTGGGAGATTATAACAGAAAAGCTGGAAGAAGATAGAATGGGAGGATTTGGAGTACTGCTAGGAGATGGAACTGCATGATGCTTGTCCTCTCTAACTCTTAAACCTATGGTTAATAACCACAGTCTTACATAGTAACTCTTCATCATGGAGTTGGTAATGGGCTTACTAAGATCTACCCATTCCCAAGGTTATAGAAGTGGCTGAGCACACACACATACACACACACACACACACACACACACACACAGACAGAGAGAGACAGAGAGAATCAGAGAGAACTTGTCTTTAATGCTGTAGCTGCTCCTTGTGAGTAGCCCTAGTTAAATTTATTCGTTTGCTAAACTAGGCATGGATAGGAGCACTTCTTTGTTCTGTTGATGCCATACCTGTGGTAAATGAATGTTTATTTGTGTACTCAGGAAAAGTTCATATAATTATTAAACATAAATGTGGTTGAATAATTTCGATCTTTTAGTAATCAGACTTCAAAGTATTTTAGTGATTGAAGTATATATATTTTTAATTTAAAATGATTCAAAATTAATTTTAATAAATTATTATATAATAATAACTTTTTAAATTTTCTCTATAGTTATTGGTTAATTTCGCTATAGGTATTCTACTTATGAAAACTATCAAGTATTCATAGTAGCTCCATTTGTTTTTGTGACTTCATGAGTGATTTAAATGCTTTTAAAGCTTGCTTCTATTTCCTATAGTATCTTGAGTGAGCATAAAAATGCTTCTGTAATCAGAAAAGAAATAAATGAATATTTAAATATGAAATTAAACTAATTTAATTCTTTCTGGATTGTAGCAATATAATTAAGAGGTGCCTAAGAGATTTTGCATAATGTTTTTCTTGTCTTTAAAAAGTCTATTGTTATAGAAACTACTCTTAGCCTGGTGCTGTTGTTTCAAAAGAGGGTTTTAAACAATTATTCTAGATGAAGGAGAGAGGCTATTGTCTTTGCCACAGATAATGAAAAATGAGTTATAAGAAGATAGGCACAAAATCAGGGGACATTGTCCTGATTGTATATAAATTAAATAGCTAATTTTCAAAAAGGTCAAATCTAGGGGCTACAGATGGGTTTGACAAAAGAAAAAATTGCAGGGGTATTTTTCATTATGGTTAAACAAAAATGTACTTAAATGATGCAGAATGTAAGAAGAAACCAATTGAATGCTTTTATTTAAGGAAATGATTAATGTGTACTTGGGAGAGAAATACTCTTGGATGGCATAAAACCCCAAAAAGTAAGCAAGGAGGAGTTTGATCCCAAGACCCATGGAGTCTGCATCTATTATCTAGACTTGAGCAAGTTATGTGATCTCTCTTGGTTTTGATTTCTTTACATATAATTCAAAGCTTTGCATTCAAGGCCACCTAAATTTTTTCTTTCTTTCTTTCTTTTTTAATAAAGTTTGGTTTTTCCCTCACTTCTTGTGTTCTCGTAGCATAGATCAAGCCATGGAGTTACAATTCTCAGCCTTGGTACAAGGCATTGGTTCATTGTGTGGTTATAAGGGCATCTATGGCAATTGTTAGAATTTTTTGGTGGCCAGACAAACATTCTGGCCATCTAGTGAAGCCAAGTACCATAGAAAGTGGGCCAATTCCCACACAATCCTGCTTGATTTTCAATAAGCAGTGCTTATCCTTAGGCATATTGTCTCTACATGTGGAAACAGTTCATTTTTCATAAAGAGCTGGTGTGCATGCATGATGGGAGCCAGCACGTGATGATGCTAGTGACCCTGCTTTATAGATGCAAGTGTCTGTCAAATACATCCAATGTGTACTTGTCTATATGAGTGTATTCATACAAAAGCTCTTAGATGGTAGGCAAGCATGAATACTTTAGCTTTTAAAATAACTTTCTCAAAGCATCATTGACATGAAACAAGTTGTACATATTTTAAATGCATAATTTATTTTAAAGCATGTATACATACATTAACTAACAAACCCTTGTTAATAAATGCAACCCCAAATGTTTCCTGGTTTCCCTCTGTAATCTGTCTGCAAACTCATAAGTGCCTCAAAGAAAGATCAAAGCTTCTTTCCCCTTTTTTCTTCATGGCTAACCAATTATTTTAATTACCATTAGCTGAAAATCTGTTCTTATTTTTGAAACTGTCAAAATTCAGGTGCCCATAACTGTTTAGAGTTATTTCTGAAATCACTTCCCTGTTTCATGGATACAATTATCTGTACTTAGGTGAATACCTTGTCTTGATTGGTTTAGCTTTAAAATAAGCCTTGGGCTTAGAAAAGTGCTCAGAACGTATTCTGCTCCCACCAAGGAGTTTGGTCTTGTTTATTTTCACATGAATTTTAGAACCTGTCAATTTCAAGAGAAAACCTGCTGAGATTTATATTGGAGTTGGATTCAATATCTTGATCAGTTTGGATAGAATTGCCATCTTAATGATACTGAATTTTCTGCTTCATGAACACACTCGATTTCTTCATTTACTTAAGTCTGCTGTGAAGTTTTACGATTTTCAGTTTTTAAATCTTGCACATCTTTTTGGGGACGTATCCTTGAGTATTTTATATTGTTGATGCTTGTATAATTAGTAATGTTTATTTCATTAACTTTGAAACTGTATTTTTTGACAAACCCTTATGCGTTATGTCAGGAAGCCCAAGTCAGCTGGAACTAACTATGTAGTTCAGACTGGCTTTCAACTAGTGGTTTTCTTGTCTCAATGAGTTAGTGCTATAGGTGTGTACCACTATGCACACCTGGACTAAATAATTTAAATTTCTGTTTATTCATTGCTAACTTGTAAAATGTACAATTCTTTAGTATTGATTTTTGGATATAGTGATACTATAAAATTTGTGTTTATTCTACTATTTTCAGGATAAGTTCATAGTGTTTTCTACATGGATGATTGTATCATTTGTGAATAGAGGGAGACTAACTTCTTACCCCTTAATGCAGATGGGATTTTGCATGTTTTCCTGTCTTCCTGCACTCCCTAGAACTTTTAGTAAACGGACAAATAGAAGCAGTGACAACGAACCATCTTTCCTCATCTATGATGCACACATTTCTTGTTCTCATTCTCTCTGTTGACCAACAGTCACCCAGCACTCTGACTTCTGCACTGTCTCCAACCAGCTATGGTCCAACTATAGTCCATTTAAACCTCACTTGGTGCTTCACCACAGTCTTCCTGCATAGACACAACAGGTCCAGGCTGTTAATAAACCTACCAAAGAGTGGACTTGCCTGTGCTTTCTCATGTTCTAGTGTTGACCCACTTGTGATGAGGAAAGCTTATTCTGTTTGCATTTTTCTGCTTGTCCCACATTTGTCAGTCAGCTCTGGCCCAGATCATTGGATGGACTGCTATGTTATACAGTGGGCTGCAAACACAACTTCCTAAAAGAGTTTTGATTTATTCTCAGGATAAACATTTCTATCCTAGTTAGTTTTAACTGTCAACTTAGTCCAGAGGCACCTGAGAAGGGAATCTCAGTCAAAATATTGTCTAGGTTATTAATTGAGGTAGAAGGGCCCAGCAGTCACTGACTGGTGGTCCTGGGATGCATAAGAATAGCTTAAGTATTTCTAAACTATTCTTAGCTAAGCATGAACCTTTGAAGAAGCTGTCAAGTAGCGTCCCCCAATAGTTTTGTCTTCAAGTTCCTCTTTAAATACCTGGTCTGACTTCCCTTGAAGATGGACTGTCATCTAAAAATATGAGCCACATAAATCTTTCCCTTCCCTAAGTTGCATACATTGGTCAGTGTTTTAATTAGAGCAGCCAAGATCAGGTAATATAATATCCTTTCATATCTGTCCCTTCTTGATTAGTTGCCCTTAGTCTGAGAGTTCTATTCCTCCTGGATGCTCTTTCATTATAGCAAACCTTCTCTGTTCAGTTTACTGTGTGCTTATATCTCCTAGGAGACTCTCACCAGTACAATACTTCTGAATCAAAATTTATTGCCATCTGATATACTTAAATAAAGAATAAAATGTTCAATTTAGTGTTAGGGTCTATAAGTGTACCTGTAAACCACAAAAAAATTAATCAGTATTTTTTGTTATTTCTCTCAAGTTTTTAATGCTTTATGGTTTTTAAAAAAAAAAACATTTACTTATTTTACTTACATGAGTACACTGCAGCTGTCTTCAGACACATCAGAAGAGGGCATTGGATCCCATTATAGATGGTTGTGAGAGCCACCATGTGGTTACTGGAAATTGAACTCAGGGCCTCTGTAAGAGCAGTCAGTGCTCTTAAGTGCTGAGCCATCTCTCCAGTCCAATTTATGGTATTTTTGGATCATGGAAAGAAAGTTGGTCAGGCACAGTGGTATATACCTGTAATCCCAACACTTTGGAGGTGAATTGAGTTCCAGGCTAGTTTGGAATTGGGTTCCAGATTAAGATGATCCAAGGATATGTTTATTTGGGTCCACCAGAACAGGTTCGTGTGGCTCAGAGTTTCACATGTCACTCTTTGTGACTGTTGTGCTAGTTGCTTTTGAAATTAATGTACTCATCAATATCTTGAATTGACATGCCAGCACAATTTGCACATGCCTATGGCATTGAGCAAGGTGGATCATGGAGGAAACATAAGAGACAACATCCATAAATATATTGGCTAGGACTTGTGCATGGGAAAACATCCTAAATCTTAAATGCGTATGGTAGATGCTTTCCAAATTTAGCAATACATCTGACAAAATTATCACTCATACACATACACACACACACACACACACACACACACATTTACACACATAGTCACACACACACAGACACACATACAGGCACACACATCCACAATTTAACAAGAAACCAAAAGAATTGTTAACTATCAACAAAAGTGAATTTTGATTAACTATGCTTTAAGAGAGATTACATTATCTAGTCTCTTTGAAAAAGTTAAAATTGTTTTGTTCTATTAAAACACCAAAGAGATTAAAGCAAAAAAAAAAAAAAATCTAGGGCAAAATGTATTATAGAGGTGGGTCTAAACAGTTACTTGAAAAAAAAATCTTATTTTTCTTGAGCATATAATGTTTATAGCAAACATTTGAATTTATAAATTGAAGTTTGTTGTGGTTTGTTTTTTATCTTAAATACTAATTTTTTATACCTATTTTTGTATCCATAATCTTGCTTTCTCCTTAAAGTAAGACTTCAAACTTGTGCAAGTGTTGGGCTTGCATTTGTCTGTAAATTAGTTTTGAAATCACTTTTTATATTCACAGTACGAGACTAGCTCAGCATGAAGTATAGTTTATGGGTCAGCACATGAAGTAAGGCACTGTGAACATTGACAAGAATGGTGATGATCAAGGTTACCTTTATTATTTTAAAAAGCGCATAAATTGAGTAATATGTCACATACATAAAAGGTACGAAACTCATACTGCAAAAATTGAGGGCAATGTAATTTAGTGTTATTTGTATAGTTTTCGATGATTATTTTCTGAGTTGTTTCATCATTTAAGCTTAGCATTGCAGTTGACAGCTTCAGCTGTATTTGTGGTTAAAAGACAAAGGTTACAAATGCTCTCACTTCTTTATAAAAGACATGCTATTCTAAGAATCACATAGCACAAATTAAATCATACAAACACATTTATTCTATTTTATTTACTTATTTGAAAAGTTTATTGCTTTAGAAAGGCTTATTTTGCTCGTATTCTTTGATCTTTCTAGTTTGCAGAGATTCAGTCGCATCTCCTTTTTCTCTTCATTTGCCTTTCATGTTTTACTGTAGGATTGCTTAGTCTCAAGACAAAGAACTCTTTGGTCAGTAAAGGGTTAAAGAATGGATTAGAACAGATTCAAAGAGAAGGCTTCAATTCCCAATTGGAGGGGGCCATAGAAGCAGCATCAGAGGGGCACAGGAGGCTGGGCAGGAGATTGTGTGTCTTGCCTTGTGATTTGGGCATCATTATCCTTCTGTTGTCTAGGAAGATGATTGTTATAATTAGCAGCAAATTTCCTAGGCAACTATCATTTACTATTCTTTGTAACAAGTGGCCCTTCACTCTTTTCAACACTTTCTTTCACCCTTCACCTGCCCACCATGTTGTTCTGTTGCAACAATCAAATACTGGGGAAAACCTATTTGTTGTCTGGTATTTATACATCACCATATATTTATAGCAGTAATGTAACTACTATTTGTTTTTAGTTATTAAATAGCCACACACTGAAATTTCAAGTGTTCTTTTCTCTAAATTAAAGTCTCTTTAAAGAAGAAAAAAAAAGGAACTGTGAAGTTTTATAATAGGAATGCTAGAGGGGTCTTTTACATTTATTTGAGGACTATTTCCTATCAACCCTATTTCTAAATGTAGTACAAAGAAATATTTTACTAAGTAGCATGTATTATCTTTTATAAACAACTTTAATATCCTTTAGGGTTTATTTGTATTATAATTTAAAAAATTCCATATTTAATTCATTATAATAATTCAGTAGAAATATGTATGCCCAGTTACATAGAAATAGAACTCAAAAGACACTATTTTGAAAGGCATTATGTTGTCAACTCTTGAAGATATTTACCTAACTTGTATTTTTTAATAGATATTTTCTAAACAGTGGCATAGTTGAATCACTCCATTGTACTACATTTTTCTTTGGAAAAAAATTCATTGTTATGTATTTATCATGCAAGTTAATTGGGTCATAAAGTCAGTTTCCTTCATATGTCATAAGTACTCTGGCCACATTTATCCCCATGCCCTCACCCATCTCACTCCTCCCTTGCCCCCTGTTATCTATTCTTCCTTCCCCATTTTCTTTATCCATTCAGGAGATAGATGCTCAGATTTCAGAAACGGCTGATTGAGAATAATCTTTACAAACATGGATATACAGTTAGCTATGTGGGATGTTGACTTGCATTCCTTCAGGCATACACCCAGGAATTGTTTGCCTGTGCTCATGGTAGTTCTGGCCTTAGTCTTCTTAAGAAACCATAAACTAAAATCCACCATCAACAATGTCGCTATCCCTCTCCTTTGCTCTACTCTCCAGTGCAGCTGGCCCCTCATTCTCTGTGCTTTTGTCTCTCCCTCCTTCTACCCCTCCTGCTCCACCTTCTCTGTTTTTCACCCCCACCCCACTTTTTAAAGCAATGCAAAAGACTCATCTGTTACTGAAAGTCCCCTATGAATCTGAAGGTCTCGGTCTGAAGCTGAGGTTCCAGCCCTCTGCAGTTGAGTCTGATTCAGAACAGAGTTTGAATTTCCTATCCTATTCCTCTTTCTAATGTCTCCTCTTTCTTTGCTACTAAAACTAATGTTTTAGTGACTTTCCTCTGACACCTATGCTATAAGATTATTATTCTCTAATTATGTCAGGTTCATTTCCCAGAGATACTTGAAATCCATGAATTGATGTTATACACCATCTTCCACCTCCTTGTTTTGGAGACAGATTTGTTTTGGATCTGTAGTCTAGGCTGGTCTGGAACTCACTAGAAAGCCAAGACTAGCCTTAAACTCATAATAATTTGCTTCTACCTCCCAAGGGCTGAGATTCATCATGTGAGCCATAATGGCTGGCTATAGCATTTTTAAATCAAAGTAGCCAGTGTTTGCTTCTTTATTTATTTGGTGGAAGAAATCAAATCTAGTGCCTTTTCATCCTAAATATATTGTTGAACTATACTCCTATCCTCAAGTTTTTTTTAAGTGTCTCATTATTTTGGATTTTACACACTATCTTGACCAGCAGCTCTCAGCCTGGCTCACAACCTCTTTGGGAGATATCCTGTATATCATGTATTTACAATAGGATTCATAACAGTAGCAAAAATAGAGCTATAAAGTAGCAATGAAATAATTTTTATGGTTGGGTGTTACTAAAACATGAAGAACTGTACTAAACATCACAGCATTAGAAAGGCTGAAAACCAGTGGTCTAGATGAATAAACAGTATATTTTTAGGTAATACAAAACATTATGTTTATATTTATAATAGTAATTAAATAAGATAAAAAGTCAATGAACTGGATAAGCTGCTCATAGCTTATCCAGAGTGATGGTGTGTGTGTCCAAGACTGTGGAGACATGGAGATGCAATTATCTATGAGGTTGTTCAAGGACAGCTAGTATTTTAAGTTTGGTTTGTCTTCTGACTTCAGTCTCAAAATAAAGGATCTCAACAAAGATCAAAACAGGTGAACTCAGGGTTCTTGCTGACACATTCTAGAAAATCATGTTTTTTAATTCCAACCACTGACAGTGTCCTTTGTGGAATGCTTATTCCTCCTGACATCATGAACACAACTACTTCTGGAAATGACAGGACTTTTTGTCTACGGATTGTAAACCTCTATCATCGGACTTTCTCAGGACTGTTTTCTCCACATTTCTAAATGCACACTTTCAAATGTACTTTATTCCTTCAGAATGTTATTAATCCTCAGCTATCACTTATCTATGGCTAGGATAGGGCAACTAATATTTTTCTATCTTTAAGATTGTCTTCTAGATTCACCCAGCATAAAAAAGAAGTTAGATGAAATTAAGAAAATTTGGACCCAGAGCCTGGTCCTTTTGCCTGGGCAGACCCTTAGCTGGTCTGCTTCTGTGGAAACACCTGATCCTGAGACACCTAGAGGACCTACTGCATCCAGAGCAGAGGGTAAGACACCTTGCCCACTACCCCACGCCCCAGAGTTACAACTGAGAGCCTGGTGGGGGTTAAGGAACTAGCAGGCACCCAAACCCCGCCCCTCCGGAATACCACCTCCCTTCCACCCAGAGCCTGGTCCTTTTGCCTGGGGCAGACACTTAGCTGGTCTGCTCCTGTGGAAACACCTGATCCTGAGACATCCCAAAGGACCTACTGAATCCAGAGCAGAGGGAGCTTAGGATCACAGGAACACAGAGACAACTGGAATCTGAGGAGATCTGACATAAGCAAGATAACTGGAAAGACAGACTCCAGTCAGACACAGTGAGCACAGGTAACACTAGCGTCAACCAGATGGCGAAAGGCAAGCACAAGAACACAAGCAACAGAAACCAAAGTTACCTGACATCATCAGAACCCAGTTCTCCCAACATAGCAAGCCCTGGATACCCCATCACAAGGAAAAACAGGATTCAGAATTAAAATCACTTCTCATGATGATGATAGAGAATTTTAAGAAGGACATAAGTAACTCCCTTAAAGAAATACAGGAGAACACAGGTAAACAGGTAGAAGCCCTTAAAGAGGAGACACAAAAATCCTTTAAAGAATTGCAAGAAAACACAACCAAACAGGTGAAGGAATTGAACAAAACAGTCCAGGATCTAAAAATGGAAATAGAAATAATAAAGAAATCTCAAAGGGAGACTACTCTGGAGATAGAAAACGTAGGAAAGAGATCAGGAGTCATAGACGCAAGCATCACCAACAGAATACAAGAGATAGAAGAGAGAATCTCATACACAGAAGATACCATGGAAAACCTCGACACAACAGTCAAAGAAAATGCAAAATGCAAAAAGCTCCTAACACAGAACATCCAGGAAATCCAAGATGTAATCAGGAGACCAAACCTAAGGATAATAGGTATAGATGAGCATGAAGATTCCCAATTTAAAGGGCCAGTAAATATCTTCAACAAAATTATAGAGAAAAATTTCCCCAACCTAAAGAACGAGATGCCCATAAACATACAAGAAGCCTACAGAACACCAAACAGACTAGACCAGAAAAGAAATACCTCCCGTCACATAATAATCAAAACACCAAATGCATAAAACAAAGAAAAAATACTAAAAGCAGTAAAGGAAAAATGTCAAGTAACATATAAAGGCAGACCTTTAAGAATTACAGCAGACTTTTCACCAGAGACTATAAAAGCCAGGAGATCCTGGTCTGATATCATACAGACCCTAAGGGAACACAAATGCCAGCCCAGACTGCTGTACCCAGCAAAACTCTCAATCACTATAGATGGAGAAACCAAGATATTCCATGACAAAACCAAATTTGTACAATATCTTTCCACAAACCCAGCACTTCAAAGGATAATTGATGGAAAACGCCAACACAAGGAAGGAAACTACAACCTAGAAAAAGCTCGGAAGTAATCTTCCAACAACCCCCAAAAAAGATAACTACACAAACATAATTCCACCTCTAATAACAAAAATAATAGGAAACAACAATCATTTTTCCTTAATATCCCTCAACATCAACGGACTCAATTCTCCAATAAAAAGACGTAGACTATCAGACTGGATGCATAAACAGGACCCAGAATTTTGCTGCATACAAGAAATGCACGTCAGTGACAAAGACAGACATTACCTCAGAGTAAAAGGCTGGAAAACAATTTTCCAAGCAAATTGTCCCAAGAAACAAGCTGGAGTAGACATTCTAATATCAAATAAAACCGACTTTCAACCAAAAGTAATCAAAAAAGATAAGGAAGGACACTTCATACTCATCAAAGGAAAAATCTACCAAGATGAACTCTCAATTCTGAACATCTATGCTCCAAACGCAAGGGCACCCACATACATATAAAAGAAACTTTACTAAAGCTCAAAGCACACATTGCACCTCACACAATAATAGTGGGGATTTTAACACCTCGTTCTCTCCAATGGACAGACAGATCGTGGAAACAGAAACTAAACAAAGACACATTGAAATTAACAGAAGTTATGGACCAAATGGATTTAACAGATATCTATAGAACATTTCATCTTAAAGCAAAAGAATATAACTTCTTCTCAGCACCTCATGGTACCTTCTCCAAAATAGACCATATAATTGGTCACAAAACAGTCCTCAACAGATACAAAAAGATTGAAATAATCCCTTGCATCCTATCAGATCACCACGGACTAAGGCTGGTCTTTAATAATGACAAAACCAAGCAAAACCAACATGCATGTGGAAACTGAACAATGCTCTACTCAATGATGACTTTGTCAAGGAAGAAATAAATAAAGAAATTAAAGACTTTCTAGAATTTAATGAAAATGAGGAAACATCATACCAGAACTTGTGGGACTCCATGAAAGCAGTGCTAAGAGGAAAACTCATAGCTCTAAGTGCCTACAAAAAGAAATTGGAGAGAGCACACATTAACAACTTGACAGCACACCTGAAAGCTCTAGAACAAAAAGAAGCAAATACACTCAAGAGGAGCAGGCGTCAGGAAATAATCAAACTCAGGGCTGAAATCAACCGAGTAGAAACAGAAAGAACTATACAAAATATCAACAAAACCAGGAGTTGGTTCTTTGAGAAAATCAACAAGACAAATAAACCCTTAGCCAGATTAACCAGAGGGCACAGAGACAGTACCCAAATTAATAAAATCAGTTCTGAAAAGGGAGACATAACAACAGAAACTGAGGAAATTCAAAAAATCATCAGATCCTACTACAAAGGACTATACTGAACGAAACTGGAAAATCTAGATAAAATGGACAATTTTCTAGACAAGTACCAGGTACCAAAGTTAAATGAGGAGCAAATAAACCATCTAAACAGTCCCATAACCCCTAAAGAAATAGCAGCAGTCATTAAAAGTCTCCCCACCAAAAAAAGCCCAGGCCCAGATGGTTTTAGTGCAGAATTTTATCAGACCTTCAAGGAAGACCTAACACCAATTCTCTTCAAACTATTCCACAAAATAGAAACAGAAGGAACACTACCCAATTCATTCTATGAAGCTACAATCACACTCATACCTAAACCTCACAAAGACCCAACAAAGAAAGAGAACTTCAGACCAATCTCTCTTATGAATATCGATGCAAAAATACTCAATAAAATTCTAGCAAACCGAATCCAAGAACACATCAAAACAATCATCCATCATGATCAAGTGGGCTTTATCCCAGGAATGAAGGGATGGTTCAATATTCAGAAAATCATCAATGTAATCCACTATATAAACAAACTCAAAGAAAAAAAAACACATGATCATCTCACTACATGCTGAGAAAGCATTTCACAAAATTCAACATCCCTTCATGGTAAAAGTCTTGGAAAGATCAGGAATTCAAGGCCCATACCTACCTAAACATGGTGAAAGCAGTATACACCAAACCAGTAGCCAACATCAAACTAAATGGAGAGAAACTTGAAGCAATCCCACTAAGATCAGGGACTAGACAAGGCTGCCCACTCTCTCCCTACCTATTCAATATAGTACTGGAAGTCCTAGCCAGAGCAATTAGACAACAAAAAGAAGTCAAAGGAATACAAATAGGAAAGGAAGAAGTCAAAATATCACTATTTGCAGATGATATGATAGTATACTTAAGTGACCCCAAAAACTCCACCAGAGAACTCCTAAACCTGATAAACAACTTCAGCAAGGTGGCAGGTTATAAAATCAACTCAAACAAATCAGTAGCCTTCCTCTACATGAAAGATAAACAGGCTGAAAAAGAAATTAGGGAAATGACACCCTTCACAATACTCACAAACAATATAAAATACCTCGGGGTGAATCTAACCAAGCAAGTGAAAGATCTGTATGACAAGAACTTCAAGTCTCTGAAGAAAGAAATTGAAGAAGATCTCAGGAAATGGAAAGATCTCCCATGCTCATGGATCGGCAGGATTAATATAGTAAAAATGGCCATCTTGCCAAAAGCAATCTGCAGATTCAATGCAATCCCCATTAAAATACCAACTCAATTCTTTACAGAACTAGAAAGAGAAATTCTGAAATTTATTTGGAACAACAAAAAACCCAGGATAGCGAAAACCATTCTCAACAATAATAGAACTTCTGGAGGAATTGCCATCCCTGACCTCAAGCTGTACTACAGAGCAATAGTGATAAAAAACTGTCTGGTATTGGTACAGAGTCGGCAGGAAGATCAGTGGAATAGAGTTGAAGACCCAGAAATCAACCCACACAACTATGGTCATTTGATCTTTGACAAAGGAGCTAAAACCATCCAGTGGAACAAGGGCAGCATTTTCAACAAATGGTGCTGGTTCAACTTGAGGACAGCAGGCAGAAGAATGCAAACCGATCCATTCTTATCTCCTTGTACAAAGCTCAAGTCCAAGTGGATAACGGACCTTCACATAAAACCAGACATACTGAAACTAATAGAAGAGAAGGTGGGGAAGACCCTTGAATACCTAGACACAGGGAAAAAGTTCCTTAACAGAACACCAATGGCTTGTGCTCTAAGGTCAAGAATTGACAAATGGGACTTCATAAAATTGCGAAGTTTCTGTAAGGCAAAGGACACTGTCAATAGGACAAAATGGCAACCAACAGATTGGGAAAAGGTCTTTACCAATCCCACATCCGATAGAGGACTAATATCCAATATATACAAAGAACTCAAGAAATTAGACTCTAGACAACCAAATAACCCTATTAAAAAATGGGGTACAGAACTAAACAAAGAATTCTCAGCTGAGGAAATGCGAATGGCCGAGAAGCACCTAAAGAAATGTTCAGCATCCTTAGTCATCAGGGAAATGCAAATCAAAACAACCCTGAGATTCCACCTCACACCAGTCAGAATGGCTAAAATAAAAAACTCTGGTGATAGTAGGTGCTGGCAAGGATGTGGAGAAAGAGGAACACTCCTCCATTGTTGGTGGGATTGCAAGATAGTGCAACCAATATGGAAAACAGTCTGGCGGTTCCTCAGAAAATTGGACATATCACTACCTGAGGACCCAGATATATCATTCCTGGGCATATACCCAGAAAATGGTTTAACACATAACAAGGACATATGCTCCACTATGTTCATAGCAGCTTTATTTATAATAGCCAGAAACTGGAAAGAACCCAGATGCCCTTCAACAGAGGAATGGATACAAAAAATGTGGTACATTTACACAATGGAATATTACTCAGCTATTAAAAACAATGAATTTGATAAATTCTTATGTAAATGGATGGAACTAGAAAATATCATCCTGAGTGAAGTAACCCAATCACAAAAGAACATACATGGCATTCACTCACTGATTATTGGATTTTAGCCCAGAAGCTTGAAATACTCAAGAGTCAACTCACAGACCACATAAAGCTCACGAAGAATGACGACCAAGTAGCAGGGGCTTCAGTCCTTTTAGAAGGAGTAACAAAATACTCAAGGGAGCAAATATGGAGGAGACAAAGTACAGGACAGAAACTGATGGAGGGGTCGTCTACAGACCATTCCACCTGGATATCCATCTTATGTGCAGTCACCAAATGTAGACATTGATGTGGATGTCAGGATGTACATGCTGACAGGAGCCTGATATAGCTGTCTCCTTAGAGGTCTGCAAGAGTCTGACATATTCAGAGGCAGATGCTCACAGCTAACCATCAAACTGATCATGAGGTTCCCAATAGAGAAGATAGAGTGAAGGCTGAAGGAATTGAAAGGATTCGTGACACCATGAGGAAAGCAACAATACCAACCAACTATAGCCCCCAGGGTCTAAACCACCAGCCTGGGAGCACTTAGGGAGGGACCCATGGCTTCAGCTATATATGCAAGGGAGCTATATGTAAGTGGGAGAAGAGATCCTTGGTCCCATGAAGGCTGGACGTCGTGGGGGGAGGTATTCGAGGGTGGGGAGGTGAGGTATGGGGAGGGTGGGTGGGGTACACCATCATAGAGGCAAGAGGAGGGGATAAGGGATAGGGAGTTCCTGGGAGGGATGGGGGGAAATGGGGTAAGGGGAAAACATCTGAAATGTAAATAAAATTTCCAATAAAAAAAAAGAAGTTAAAAAAAAAGAAATTTTTTGAGATCATAAAACTAGTCACAGAGCTATAAGGACATACCTGAAATAATTGGAATTCTGTTAGTTAAAATCCAGTTTATTTGAATTTTTTTTCATCTTATTTGAAAGTTATATTTTTAATAAGAATATATTATTAGATTTACCTCTTGCATTTTCTTTTTCTTTTCTTTTTGGTAGTTTTAGAGGTAGTTTTTCTGTTACTGAAAAAGTAGCTTTGAAGGCCTGAGGATCTCCCTTCTGCCTGGATCATTGACCCATGCTCAGGAGGGCAGAAGGGAGCAGAGTGGAAGAGCATGAGCAGATGAAGTGGGTTTCAGATGGCCAGTGAGTATGAATGGTAATAATGACATACCAGGACTAGATCTGGGAGACAGATCAACTTTACTCAGGGTGAATCAAAGCTTCTATAGTTTTAGGGAAAGGGGTAGGAATATCCAGGGCAAACAAAGGTCATTGGCTGAAAGATAAGGTGAGAAAAGCTGGGAAGGAATGTTTAATTGGCTATGCCCCTCTGGTGTTTCGGTACCTCATTAATATGGAGATCTGTCTTGAGGCTCTGTGGTCTGGGGTCACATCCCTCTCCCTGTGGAGGGACTAGTGGACATTGTCCTATGTAACTAAAAGTCATGGATTTATGGAGGTCTGCAGTTTTGTGTCAGGAGCCTGGAGTCTGGGAGCATGATGAAATGCATGCCATCCCTTAGATCCCCTGAAATCTCCAGCAATTTCTAGCTGGTACTTGACCAGAAACCATGCTGTCCTTTCATGGTCATACAAGTAAGTAGTGGGAGTCTAGTGAATCTGATAAATTTCAGGAATTTCCTAAAGCTTCTGAGTTGTTTAGGTTCTCAGTTTAAGCAGCTTCCTTCTAATATGGTCTGCTTTATCTCAGAGGAAATGACTATGAAGCAAGCTTTTTATCTTAATTCTTTTCATTAGGTTTTTAGTTTCCATACTATTTTACTTTAGTATATTGTTTGGATTTTTAAAGAGACCTTAAATAATTTATGGAACTGAGCCTGAGTATTTCTAGAACAGAGAAAACATTGACCTTTCATTGTTACATGACTTTGTAGTGTGTGGTTCCCATGTTCTCATTCTCAAGCTGCCCACATATGCAGTTAGACTTGACTAAAGGCCTTCTTTCTCTTCTCTACACAGCTTGTTTTCTATGCTGACAAAATGTTACTTCACTGCATTCCCCAGGGAATCCAGGAAATGGCTCCTGTCACTTCCGTGCATTGCTGCTACCATGCACTTTAAGCATATAAATTTTAATATAAACTTTAAGGCTTCTTGGAAGTATTAGATTTTGCAAGCTTAATGTTTTTGATGACTCAGATTGTCACTCAGTTTCTTTGGTGATTTAGTAAAAGATCTGAGTTCTGCTCTGAAGTGAACACACTCATTTAATAAAAAAAATGAAATGTTTACATAATTATTTTGATCAGAGTTGACAGTAAAGCAGGATATTCTGAGAAATGCTGATCCTAAATATTGTCAGTAAGCTCATTTCTCCTTTGTCTGAATTTACTTCTTACTTAAATGGCACATAAGAGACCCGCATCTCCCCCGTGAATTGCTTTAGCATTCATGCTTTCTGAATAAATAAGATGAATGTAGGAAACTTATTAGCTCATCATTCTTTCACTCATCCGTTTATTTCTTTGTCCAATGACTTCTCTGGAGCCTGGATAATTCTGTACACTGGAGAGACAATGGTGAACAATGCAAAATCCGTGTCTTTGCATAGTTTATGCTTTCTAGTCAGGAGAAGGCACTAACAAAACTAAGGAAGACAGTGAGAGATAACTGTGGATATGAGGAAGGTAAAGAAAGCTGGGCATGCGCAGTGAGGACTTGAATGGTGGGATCAGGATAGTCTCTGCTCTCTCTCTGTATGTGTTTGTATGCATGTATATGTATATATATGTATATATGTGTATATATACAAATATATGTGTGCATGTATATATGTGTCTGTCTGTATGTGTGTGTATGCATAATTGCATGTGTATTTGTGCATGATACTGTCTGTGAAGGTCTGAGGTCTATGTTGATCACTTTGATCTTCTTTGATCACTTTTCTGTGGCAGAACCTTCCCCTAATGAATAAAGATTTCAAGGAACCAATCACTGGATGAATAGGCCGGACTTCCGGGTCAGAGACAGAAAGAGGGGAGGCAGGCTAAAGATACTTCCTTTTGAACCGGGTGGTGGTGTGGAGAGAGAGCATGAAGACACAATGTATGTAGTGAGAGGCTCCTGGTTGAGGTGGCGGATCCACCCGGATTTATAACTTAGAATAGCTTACAAATTTAGGATGCTAGTTTCTGCGCCCGGTGATTGTGTTACCTGTAAATTCTAAACTAAGATTATGTGGTGTTTTCCTTCATGCAGTGACTCAACTGAGTTCTAGAGAAAAGTACGGTGGCAGGGCACCCCAGCCAGCCACTGGAATTTGGAAAAGTGGGGTATGAGTGGTAACGCCCCGTGATGGGGACTTAGCAAGCTGGATGGAGAGATTTCAGAGCTCTGAGTCAGAGAGTCTGTCGGGCTGAGAACAGGCCACCCTGTCCACTAGTGCCTTGACAGCGGTAGTGTGGATTACTATTTAAATTTTTCACACAACACTTTAAACCTAAGGTTTTGAGACAGGCCCATCTTTCTCTCTTCTCTCCCCTCTCCCCCTTCCCCCCTCCCCCTCCCCTCCCCCTCCCGCCTCCCCCTTTCCCTCCCCTCCCCCTTCCCCTCCCCCTCCCCCCTCCCCCCTCCCCTCCCCTCTCCTCCCCTCTCCTCCCCTCTCCCCTCCCCTCCCCCCTCCTCCCCTCCCTCCTCCCCTCTCCCCCCTCTCCCCCTCTCCTCCCCTCTCCCTCCCCTCTCCTCCCCTCTTCTCCCTCTCCCCTCTCCTCCACTCTCACCTCTCCCCCTCCTCCCTCCCTCCCTTCCTCCCTTCTTTCTCTCTCTCTCTCTCTCTCTCTCTCTCTCTCTTTCTTTTCTTTCTTTCTTTCTTTCTTTCTTTTCTTCTGGACTGATCTTGGAACTCATTGACTTGAATAGGCTGACTAGCCAATGGCCTCCAGTCAGTCACCTGTCTCCATGCTCCCAATGTTGGGGTTATGAGATGTGTAGGCCACTATGCATAAATTTTTACTTGGATACTTGGGATATGAGCTCGGATACTTACTCAGTAAGCTATTTCCACAGTTCTTGGTCTCCAACCTTTAATCTAAGGTAGTGGTTCTCAACCATCCTAATGTTATGACCTTTAAATACAGTTCCTCATGCTGTGATGGTCTTCATCAAAAAAATATTTCATTGCTACTTTATAACTGTAATTTTGCTCCTGTTTGAATTATAATGTAAATATCTTATTTGTATTATATCTAATATGTGACCTCCAAAAGGGATTGGGACTTACAGGTTGAGAACCACTGATCTAAGACCTCAATTATGAATGGGAAAGCCAACCTTCAGAAGAAAGACTCCATTAAGAAGAGAGAACAAATACAAAAAGATTTTTGTCAGAACTGTGTTCATGTCTCCAGAATCCAGAAAAATATTTGGCAGAGTCATAACCAAGAATGTCAGGAGAAGAGAAAAGGTTGGAGATGAGATCCATAGTAGGCCAGACCCTTTTGATAGGGTCTTCAAGTATGTCTTCTGGGACCTTGTACAAGTCACTGAACTGTTTGGCCTCAGTTTCCCATTCTCTAAAGTGATACGAATGAAAGCTACCTTACAATCTTGCTTGAGGTTTAATATGCCATCAAATTAAGTACATGGAAGAAGCCCTGGCACTTACGACTATGTATGTTATGTATCATCATTATTAATTATTTACAGATGGTACACTTTTCTCCTTGCTAATAATTTATTGCTCTGGAAGACTTGTAAAGCTAAAATGGATTTCATAAATCATGTCAAATCTGTATGGTTTTGTTTATGGGATTATTTAATTCAGAGTGAGTCAATGAGGATTTAGCTTTCCAAAACTGATGGGGTCAATGTATTAATAATTAGAACTTTATTCTCTTGAGTTTCTGGCCAAGAGCTTTCTTAGTATAAGATAATTCAGATATTTAGCTATCAATGTAAAGGTGTTGCTTTATTTATTTAGATTTATTTATTTATTTGTTATACTAGTCTCACAGGATTCTATTTACAATATTTCTAGAAAATAAAAACTATTTGGCAGGAACTGATATGGGGACTATATTGATAATGAATGTATAAGCTATGATTTACTAATAACTGAAATATATTTGAAATAATAGAATTCTATCTTGAATAGATGCTATTATACTAGTGTCTATAATATATATCTATCATTTAATTTCCTAACCAATGGATCAGCCACAGATGTAAATATGCCTTTCATTTCATTTTAGCATTTATACTTTTGGACAATAAGGATATAGAAAAATTGTTTTATTACTGCTATGGTTTAAATCTGAAATATTCCCATAGGATGATTGTTGGAACTTGGTCCCCAGTTGTTTGTATTATTTTGGAAGTTTCTGGAAAATTCTAAATAGAGGTGGGATCTACCTGGACAAAGTAGGCTACCTGGTGGCACATCCATGAGTGTTGTGTTGTTCCTAGGTCTCCCCTATCCTCTCCTGTCTGCTGTGAGGTGAGCAACCAAATGATAAGGACATTATCATCTTCTCTCTTGGCATGAGCCCAGAATCAGAGCAACCAATGGCTATGAACAGAGCCAAAATAAATGCTTCTGTACTTGAATTGTTCTGTTAGGTGTTGCCACAGTTAGACAATTACAGTGTTCATGCATCTATTTACTCATTTTGTCAACAACTTTGCATCTTATATTAATCTACACTCCAGAGACATAGTAGTAAAAATGTGATACATCTGTCTTCACGTACTTTATATTCTAATTAAAAGGAACAGATAGTAAATATACTCTTGACTTATAAATACCTAAAAGATGTATCTCAAGATAGTCTCCAAAGCATTTTAAAATTGGGAAGACAATGACTTGATTGCAATTTGATTAATGGTAAGTATTAATGATTAGAGGTAGAGTACTTCCCTAACATATACAATGTCCTGGGTTCTATCCCCAGTATGTGCCCGCATACACACAAACACCACAAAGACACACACACATGCACACACCACTAAAATTAGAGTTAATCATTATTTTAAATGATTACCTCATTTTAACAACGTATTTTTCAAGCCTCAGTTTTCTAGCCTTATAACCTGCTAATAAATAAATTAATGGGTTATGGAAATTGAAATGTAATTATGCACATGGCATAATTGAATGGTGGGGCTTAGACTAAATTAATATGCCAAAAGAAGTTACTAAATCCTCAATATGTAGAGCTAAAATTATTTTACTCAAAAGGTCTAACTTTGGTTTCTTGAATGTCATTCTGTAATATCTCAGAACTTGCCAGGCAAGGAAAAACTGCCTTAGGGATTGGTTTTTCTTTCTTCTTTTTGGTTTTGTTTATTTCTGTTTGCCTCTGGGTAGAAGTCTGTTATCTGGGAAAGGTTTTGTTCCAAATGTTAATTTGTAAGCCATTTTGAACTCATCCATTATAGAAACAGCGCTTAGCTTGGTTGTTAGGTTCAAATGTCAGTTAGCAGAAATTTATTTTGCTGATTTGGAATCTTTGGAATCGTACTTAGTGGTGCTCCTCTGAATTCTGGCCCAGCTGGACTCCACGGAACAAACAGGCTGTGTTTCTGTCCTGTTCCAGAGCAGAGCCCTGGACTGAGTTCTTGCCTTAAAATGACAGAGTCCTCTAAGTCTCTCAGAACACCCTTCTGTTTCCCACTCCGAAGACTGCTTTTCTTATTAAAGGGGCATGTGTCTTAGTCTTCAATTTTTGCCTAATTGGAATAACATCATAGCTGATATTCACTAAACAATAAAGGCATTTAAATCCAGGCTGTCAAACATGTATGCTGAAAAGTCAGAATGATTTCTTTTTCTTTTTGTCAAACAACTGTTTTAAGGAGCCATGACACCACTTTCTTAAGATTTACTTCTTTTGCAAGATAGCAAAATCCTGTTTGGCCAGAGCCATGGTCAACTATCCCCTAGACATTCAAAGAATGTCTTTACTTCCCACTTTTGGATGGTATACAGAATTTGAAAACCCGTGAGATTTTACTAAAAGCAAGAATATGAACTGAGTGGCATTGCCTTGCCCTGAAGCATCTGCTTCATTTTTTGTATTGTTCTTGTAGATTTGATGCCACTTAAGAGAAATCTGCTACATGAAATCCTAACTTCATCAGAAAGCAAAGGGAAGCAGTAAGTTAGTCCTATATAAGGATAGTGCAGCAGTCTGCCATTGGCCAAAAATAGATGGAGTTTACAGTGTACTCAACTCCACTGCTCATACATTTTTATCTCCTTTCCCCAGCTGAATAAATGGAAAGGGAGAAGAGAAAAAAATGACTACCATAAAAAGTACATTTCCCTTTCTCCATTTGGTTGTGGAGGAACATCTGTAATCACAGGGAGCAAGCCTGGAGGAAAGGACAGAATCCTGAAATGCTGTCTGATATATACCTTAGCTTCCAAATGAAAGCGGTTCAAAGATACATTTAGGACATGTAAGCAGAAATATTGGCATATGGCATGTGGTGTTTGCCTGAAACTGTGGATGATGTATGGGGCTGCCTGAAGGAGTTTTACTGGTAACTGGATAGCCTAGGACTGGACCAATTATCAGTCACGAAACAGAGATTGATGGATCTTAAAGGGCAGCAGAAACTCGTAATTAAGACATAGGGATTAAAATATGAAAAAAATATTAATACTTTTAATAAATAGGTGAACAGGACAATCTCTTTTTCTAGATGGTGCTATTTTCTGGGCTCCACCCACATAGTCATGGTAAGCATGTGATTCTGAGGGTTGTTTATATTTCCAGCTGATTTCTTGTCTTCATTTATGTCTGCATTGTAGTATTTTACCTGTAAAAGTATGTGGGTCTAAAGTTATATGGCTCAGGGATCTAATATGGAGAAAAAGACTTCCAGCTATGCACATTTAATGCTGGACTACAAAAAAAAAAAGGTCAATCTTGTATTATGTGTTTATCTCTAAGGTACCTAATTTACTTCCAAAATTTGTTCCTTATTGGTGTATCTAGTGAATTCCAATCAGTAGTTACCAAGGTAATAATCTTTCAAACACCAAGAATATTAGCTAAACTGCTATAATATAGAAGTAAAATAAATTAAATTAAAATTATAGTTATTTTATATAGTCATGTGATACATATTCTATATTAATGATTTTAGAGTCAAGAAAAATGGTGCTACAGGCACAATAGCGCTGGCTCTTTTTTTCTTTTTAAAGTAAAAATTATTCTTTTTGAGACAGAATCTCACATTACAGCTCAGGCTGGCCTTGAACACACTATGTATCTCAGACTATCTAGAACTCTACATCCTGTTGCTTTGCATCCTGAGAGCTGGGATTATAGCTGTGGGCCATCATTCCTGGCTAGTGCTAGACTTTTGACTATCTTCATTTCCTAGCTCTGTAAATACCTTCATCAGCACCAGAGAAGAAGGTGGTCCCTTCAGATTATGAATGTAGAGTATTGAATAAGTTGTTAGCAGCTGACGTGACTGGTTAGAAGCTATCTGCTGAGGGCTAACAAGCCAAACATTCCTGGGAACAAGGAGATAGTACAATCTTTAGATCTGCAGAGGCTAAGGAAGCCCCTTCATTTAAGGATGGATACGGAGAGGTTTGTAGATACAATAGCATCAGGAGATAGCCTTAGCACAGAACTTTGGGCTTCAGTGAAGACAGCTGGTCACTTTCCAAAAGGAAGGCAGTCAGTGAAAAATAAATTCATGAATCTTTCCAGCCATTCTGCAGTTGCTTGCAAGAGTCTACGATTAGTTAAACTCTGGCAGAAGTCGGAAGTTCAAGGAGCCAGGAGGATATGATCTGGTAAGTTATCCTCTAGAGTTCCAGAACATGATTGACAAAGATCGAAAAAGAGTTAAGGGCCAAGAGGTATTCTGGGAGGTAGTGGGTGGGGTTACGGGTATCAAACAGAGAATATCAGTGTATAGTCAATGCTCTGCCCCTAAAAGCATCTCATAGTTATGAAGTAAAAATCAAAGCAAAGCAATGATAATCAAAGCAAAACAAAACCATGAAGTGAAAAGGACTTGAGTTGCATTATGCCTCAGAGGAAGTCAGCAATAACCTAAAGAGTTGCTAATACTTTTTACCATTTCCTTCTAGTTCCTATCAGTGTTACCCTGAGGACCAAGTTTTTAACAGATATCCCAACCACAGTCCTTAAAGTACATCCATTGATTTATTCTTTATTCATTTTGTTTGATTCATTCGGTGAAACATAGATTATGTGTGCTTGGCAGGTATTTAGAATGACTTTGGCATGATAAACTTGAATGGGATCTATAAACTTCTGCTTTGATTAGACTTGGGTGTCTACTGTTATCTTCTTGTCACGATCTGCATCAGAGCATGAGAGACACTGAACCACTCACTAGAAGAGATGAAGCAGTGTGATCAGCTAGGAAAGGAGGAGAAATTATTTAGGGTCTGTTTTTATATATCATGGAATTCAGTTTTGTAATAACACAATGTTAGAATGTCTCCTGTGCTTTGCAGCAGGGCTCTCAGATACTGACAGCACCTTACTGAGACATTGTCTATGAGACCCTTGTTAGCAGAAATCCCAATGACATGCCACCTTACTTGGGAAGCCAGTGTACCTTAAATGCCACATCCATTTCCCCAGCCCATTCCCTGACTCCTGTATAGGAATCAGAGAACAAAGCGGTTGGCTTTTGCTGTAAACTGGCCCCATTCTCAGAGAACAGACTTCTATTTCAGCCTCAGAGAGCTCTTGATTCTCTTCAGAGACCCCACTGTACTTTGTATCTTTGGTGCAGGAGCCTAAACATTCCTCGAAAACCCACCATGCTGTTGCCCCTCTCCATGTCTTTTTAGGACATTAATAGCTTTTAAAACAAATGCCTTCGTGTCCAGTAATCTAATTATCCTCTGGAACCACAGGTTCCATCTAAAAACTAAACTTATGTTTAAAACAAGGACCTGCATTGAGGAAAGAAGTTGGTTATGATGTGAAATGTTCCTAAGTATCTGGAATATTTTTTGAGAGGTTTAGTGGGGATTAAACTCAGTGGTAGAACATATGCCCATCAAGAGCAAGGTCCTGGCTGGGGTATAGGTCAGTGGTAGAGTACTTGTCCATCAAGAGCAAGGTCCTCCTGGTTGGGGTATATCGCTCTGTAGTAGAGCATTTGCCCAACATGTATAAGGATCATATTTCAGTTTCTAGTCTGCAGAAGAAATGTAGAGAATGTTCTTCAATTTTGGCTTACAAAGGAACCAAGTTCTAGGGATATACCAGCTAAATACATAAGGCAAAAAAATTAAAATATTAATGAAAATACCATGCAGTTAAGGGAGATGAAAAGAAAATTGGACAATATTTGTTTTTAGTATCTTAAAATTAAGGTTTCTACCATAAGCAGTATTTTAACAACATTGTATCATCTACAACCTTTTATTCATTTTCTTCATTTTTCTTCCTTCTTTCCCAGCTATCCTTTCCCCTTTTGTCTACCCTATCTTTTTTATTTCATTTTTCATCAGCGAATTAAATGGAATGCTTCATATTGTCTAGAAATATGTACAAAAGCTGTGCTAAGTGCTAAAAGAACATTCTGGCCAGTCTACTGCTTTAGAAAGAATCTGGTAGTGAGTTAGTCATCATCCCCAGGTTGCTTACAGGCCATTGACAAGCTGAGTTCCCCTTATCAATGCATTCCTCTTCAGACTGAATAAATACAGTGTTAGGTGTTTTGAGGGGTGAGGAAGGGGTCTAGTGCTATTGTTATTCTGCTTGTAGTGGTTATGATGTGTGAATTTCTGATGGGCAAGGTGGCAGCAAGCATAGTCTGAGCCAATTTTATTAACCAGGGCTCTTTAAGAGTGAAAGGACAAGCAACAGGATCTGTAAAGTATACTGCAGATGGCTCAACTGTAAACTGCATGAGAGAACAAGCCACAGAATTTAATCTGATAAGGACAATGGCCCCTAGGTGTCCCTGCTGGTCAGGGACTTGGGGAATCAGAGAGTGATTCAAGGGACTTCTGTTGCTCAGAGGGAATTCTAGTTTCTCTCCAGAAGTGCTAAACCTTTCATAGACCCTCATGACAGCAGGGATGTCAAAAAATTTCTATTGGCCTTCATCCTCTGTCCCATTCCAATGAAATCAAAAGGATGGAGAAGAATCAGTTCAGGGATTGATCACTTCAGTTTTCCTAGCTCTGTCCTTTGGACCACCATAGGAAGGTAAGGAAAGATTCAATGATTTGAGTATGAGATAGTGGTGAAGTTTGACTAGAGGATTCCTTAGATACAGAGTGATCAGGACATTTGCCATGTGTCAAAAGTGAGTTAGACAAGAATTCAGAGACACAAGGCTGAAGAGAACTGCTGGAGGACAATTTTTATTTGTTTTCTAACACATTCAGACCACTTAGCAAATGTCAAGCTATTTTAATTGTATTGCAATTGCACAGTATCATATTTTCTGTCTGTCATTTTCCTGCAAAAGTTGGCTCACAGAGATATTTGAGCTCTTGGTAGCATGAGTCGATTGATTAATTGTCATCTCACACTTTGATTCTGATAACTTGACATATGTGAACTTACTGTGATGCTAAAGTAAGTTGTAAATTGTCTTATTTGCAGGCCAAGATTTTGCTACTTATAACAAATTTTGGAAGGAACACGTCTCAATTGTAGAGATGTATTTTCTATTAAATGAACAAATGGATTTGACAAATTGGCTTTTTAAACTTTGACATTTTAGAGTCATTTTTTTTTCTTTTACATAATAGTAGGACCAGGTCTCTGGCTTCTATTGAAATAAAAAGAACCAGTTGGCCTGGCCTTTGCTTCCTGTAGAGACAGAGCATCTTGTGTTCAGGACTTTAGACCAGTGACCTCAGAGGTAAATGTAGGGACCAAGCTTCAGCCCTAGTGTGCATAGGGTCCCTTGATGACTTGAGCTGCTTTGGGTCCTGTGGTCTCTGAGGTCACTATAATTGGGTTTTGATTCTGAGGTTCCAGTAGTCATTATAGGACCTGGCATCTGTGATTTCAAAGGTTATTGTGGTCTAGTGGCTCAAACCATAACTTCCAGAGAATAGAAAGACTTTAATGAATCTGAAATTTATTATCAGTCTCCAGCGCGTTCCATAGGTGATCAAGGTTTTATTCCATCTTCTCACCTTGGAGCTCAGTGTACAGCCTCTCCCTTGGTCTAGTTTTTACATAATCAAGAATCATCTAATTAACTTTCAACAGTTCTCTAGCTGAACTGCATATAGATATTCCTCTAGAAGAGTCAAAACACCATGAATATCCAACAGGTTGGAAGAGAAAACCAAAAGTATATTGTGACATATGCGTAACACATGACAATGAAACAAGAGTATGACAAGGGGAATACATGTCCCATCACCAGCTTATCAAAACTGAAATGGAATCCAAAGTTACAGAGATAGCTGAAATGATTGTTCAAAAGAGTTAATGATTATATAAAGGAATCAAACAAACGTATGCATGAATTAAGTAACTCTATTCACAGACCCCAATAAGATAGTCTCAAGTAAATGTAGCAATTAGTAAGTTACAGGCAAAATGTCCAAATTATAGAGGAAAAATTTAACACAAAGATTGTGACATTGAGAAATGATCAAAAAATTTCTTAAAATGGAGATGGTCAACCAAATAAAATATACAACAGATGCCATATTGATAGATAGGACTATGCAGGATAATGAATTTTAGGAATAAAGGAGAAAGGAAACAAATAAACAAAAAACAATATGCAAGGAAAATGATTAAAGAGCATGATTAATATTTCCTAGAATTCTGAGATATATTCAAAAGGCCAAACCTGATAATATACAGATTAGGAAAAGGCAAATTTACAAAGCAAATGGGATAGTAGGCTATTTAATGAAATTATAGTAGAAACATCTCCCATTTATAAGAAGTAGGCATCCAAACACATGAGGAGTATAGAAGAACACCAAGTAGATATGAGCAGCAACGAAACTCTCCATGACATATTATAATCAGGATGTCAAAAATTCAAAGTAAAGAAATAATCCCAAAGCAGTATCAGTAAAATGCCAACTCATAGACAAAGGATGAAATATCAGAATGACCTCACACATTTCATCAGCAACCATAAAAACCAGAAAAGCATGGAATGAATTAGTTCAAGCTCTGAGTGCAAACAATTGCAAACCATGACTGCAAGATCTTGCAAAGGTACCTTTCAAATTGATGTAGAAATAAAGGTATTTCAAGACAAACAGAAATTACAGCAGCTCATTATAACCATGACAGTACTGCAGAAAGTTCTTGGAAGACTAGTTTACAGGCAAGAACATGAAAGGTTGACTAACTACAGATAGACATACTAGACCTGAGAAAGAATCAACCACATCCAACAACTTAGAGAATGCTCAAAACTAAAATAGACAAGTAGTAGGAGCAGAGTTGTAGCTTGCCCTCTGCTCCGTCCCGCGGAATAAAAGGCAGCAACAACCATGTTCTTCTTAAAGCGGTTTATTCAGGTTCCTTGTTACAGCACGCTTGCTTCTTCCTCTCCTTCAATCCCCTTGAATGCTCTCTGCTACCTCCTTCAAACCTCCTCCATCCTCTCCTCTCTCTCATATTCCCAGCAGCCCCTTATATACATTGCCTTAATCTTATCAGCAGCTGCCACGCTGTCACTGTTAATTGGCTGCTCCTGTGATGCGAGGTGGGCTAATTGAGTAGCCACATCTGGAAGCGCGAACCTTTTCTCTATAATGAACCACAGCCGCGTGGTGCCTACTCAAGCTAGCTGGCTACATGCCAAGCATCATCCTAACGGCGGGGAGAACCGCTTCCTACACAGAGTGGTAAACTCACATCTTCTCCAAGTATACCTCATAGCCACCTGTCTACTTCTTCTCCTCTTCATTGTATCTCATTTCACCCTCTACCTATATTCATGCTGGGACCTGCCTTCAACCTGGCCTGCCCTGCCTGGGTAATCCAGCTGTCCTAGCCCATGAAGACTTCCCTTAGAAGGGCTGTGTGTCCTTTGAACCTGCTGAGCACCTTTTGCAAAGACTCCTGTCTGGCATGAATTCACCATTACCAGAGATACTCCATGACTACCTCCTACACAGAAACACACAGATGAACACAGACACAAATGGCATACATACAGACACAGACAGAGCACATACACACACATATTCACATAAAGACACAGATAGAGGCACAAACACATACACACACATACACATCTCTGCTGGTACCATGTCTATTCATGTCATGGACCACAATCTATAAAAAGAGGAGAGAACATGGAGAACAGAAATGATTCAAGAACCCCTACCTGCCACCCAACTGTGGGACTGCATAAGGGTATCCTGGTTCTTGGCTGGGCATGGGCCTAGAACCCCGAGACTCCAAGGGAGAAACGGTGTCCCCAGAACTCAGAGTCCTAACAAGCAGTCCAATCTCCATAGACCTACATTGTTCAGTCACGTAGGCCATTACAGCCCCTCCCAAAGTGCACAGGTAGAGGGTGTAACTACAGGCCTCAGGCCCTAGAGATTTACATACTAATGAAGGTCAGAGGGTGGAGACAATTAAGCATTGCCCCCAGAACCTCCCCTTTTCTCCCTCCCTACTTAACTCAGGTCTGCCCTGAGTTTGGGGGGGTACACCCAGATTCATCCACCATCTGCCATGACAATAAAGCCTTTTGGAACCAAGGACTTCCTCGTATCATTGGGGCCTGCCGGCCCGCTGCCGCCAAAGCCTCCAGCCACTAAAACCTGGGACCTTCCTCCGGTATGTGAGACAGGCTGCCTGGAAGCCTCCAGGCAGCCTCCTCCACGGGGGTCCCAGGCCGCTGCTGCCGCGTAGGCCTGGGGCCTGCTGCCACGTGGGTCCGGGACTCCGCTGCGGACCCGCCGGGTTTTTCCCACACCCAACTATCTTCTTTAGGCTAGGACATGGCCAACTCCCCCAACAACCCAGGTCCACCCCAACATTACATTAAATGATGACTGTCAGAGGTTCTCCCAGAGAGGAGTGAGAAAGTGATAGGCACCCTCCATTGCTAATAGAAGGCTCCTAGGACAGCCCATGAACCTACTAAAACTCATGTTTCCTCTATTGCCTTAGGTACCCTACGTTATCAACTCTAAAGAGTGTGATGGATCTTGGAATCCTGGGCTTTATCTGGATCTCTGACTGAGGAACCACAACCACCACTTTGGTTTCTTCCATCCCAAACCTCTCTCATGCTTGTGGGGAAGGTCTGAGTAGTACCCCTTGTCTAAGAGATAGCCCATTTGACTGGATGCTGCCTTCAAGCTACCAAGGAAAATGAAAACAAGCATAGCTATCTTTATATCAAAGTAAACTTCAAACCAAAATTAACTAGAAGAGATAAAAAAGTATTAATAAAAGTAACAATTCATCAAGACAATAGAATAATTGTAAATCTTTATATTTCAAATTTTGTTGTATCCAAATTCATTAAACAAATACTAAAAGACATAAAGACGATACAGATCATGGTACAATGATAGCATCTATCTATCTAATAAAAGACTCGAACATTCAGACCTTGAAATGGCATAAATTAAAAGAATTGGTTTTTGTATAAGGTAAAAGATGAAAATTTCATTCTTCTTATGTAGAAATGCAGATTTGCAAGCACTGTTTGTTGAATAGGCTATCCTTTTTTCCAATGTATGCTGACTCCTTTGTCAAAAATAAAGTGGACATAGCTTTGCTGTTTTATTTCTGGGTCTTCTATTTTATTCCATTAGTCTTCCTGTCTAGTATCAGGCTGTCTTTAGGAATACAGCTCTATGGTATAACTTGAGGTTGGGTATTGTAAAGCCTTAATAGTGTTCTTGCTATCAGGATTGCTTTGGGGATCCATGGACTTTGTGGTTCCATATGAAGTCATGCATTGCTTTTTTAAAACCTGTGAAGTACGAGATAAGGATTTTGAAGGTTATTACACTAAATCTGTAAACTAACTTTTATAGAATACCCATCTTGCAGTATTAAATTATAATCCAGGAGCATGGAATGTCTTTATATTATCTAGTATCTTCTGTGATTCCTTTTTAGTATCTTGAAATTCTTTTTGTGGAAGTCTTTCATTTGTTTTGTTGGATATATTCCTAAATACTTAATTGTTTTGGAGTTATTTACCGTGGATAATTTTTCACATTTCTTTCTCTGAGAGTACACTGTTGTTTAGAATATAAAAGGTTTCCTTTTTTTATATTGATTTTGCATCCTGTTACATTACTGTTTATTGGGTCCAAGAGTTTTCTAGTAGATTCAGTGGGGTCTTTTAAGTAAAGGTCATGTTATCAGCAAGTAAAGATAGTTTGGCTATTCCTTTTCCTACTTTCATCTTAAAATTTAATCACTGTAGCTAAGACTTTGAGCATTATGTTCAACAAGAGAGAGGAGAATGCACATTCTTGTCTCATTCCTAATTTTAGGGAAAATGCTTGCATTTCTCTCTAGTTAGTAAATGTAGGTATAGGTTTGTTGTGTATAGACTTATTTTGAGGTGTATTATTACATCTATTTCTTGAGATTCTAAGGCTTCTACTATAAAGGCAAGGTGGACTTTGTCAAACGCCTTATCAGCATCAACTAAAATTTTTATGTACTTCTGTCTTTAAGTTTATGTCTTTGGTGTATTGCATTTATTGATTTATGTATGTTGAATCTACCTTGCTATTCTGAGATGAAGCCTAGTTAGTCATAATGTTTAAAATCCTGATTTGTTCTTGAATTTGGTTAGTAAGTAATTTGTTGAGATTTTTAAAAATATATGTTCATCAAAAAAATTATCTGTATTTTTTCTTTTTTTATTTGTACCCTTACCTGGTTTTGATGCTAGGAAAATACTGACATTATAAAATGAACTTTGTGGTATTCCATCACTTTTTATCTAGTGGAACAAATTAAGAAGAATTGTTACAAGGTGTCCCTGGAACATTTGGAATGCAGTAGTGAATTCCATTTGGTCAGGGGCT
Source organism: Mastomys natalensis (assembly GCA_021653895.1). Taxonomy (NCBI): domain Eukaryota; kingdom Metazoa; phylum Chordata; class Mammalia; order Rodentia; family Muridae; genus Mastomys; species Mastomys natalensis. The sequence goes on along the minus strand of JAJTUV010001582.1, from coordinate 58,768 downwards.
TTTCTTGGAGGTGAGGCTTTTAATAACATTTTCAATCTCGTTTTAAGCTATAAGTTATTTATAACTACAGAGCTTAATGTTGGTAGATGATATGCAATTAGACATTCTTTGATTTCTTCCAGGTCAAACAAGTTTTCAGAGTATACATTTCCATAATGATTTCTAATGGTGTTCTACTTCACTGGAGTAAGTTCTAGTTACTCTGGTTTAATCCCTAATTTTATTAATTTACATCTTCATCTTTTTTTTCTAATGGCTAATCAATATTATTAACTTTGCAAGGAACTAACTCTTTAGTTGTTTTTTTTGTATTTTTCATTATCTGTTTCATTAATTTCTTCCCTCCATCTAGCTGAGTACTTGCCTTCTCTCCAGGGTCTACCTATATACTCACAGTCACCTCCACCCTTCCAGAGTCTACATACATACCAGCACAGAGTTTAAATCTGCATTCCATATTTTAATAAAAAATGATATTTAGTATGGTTTCTTCTTCATTAGCCTCTCTTGTTTGTTCTCCCTACTTGTTTTTTTTTTTAAACAAAATTTGAAATGTTCAATTTTACCAACAACGACTTAGCATCCTGATACTGTAGAGAGGCAGAGAAAGCACTCAGTTGACTCTCATTAGCCAATGTCCCAAAAGGAAAGAAGAAGCTCTCCTTCTCCATGCCATTTCAAAAAGCCTTGAAAGTGAATGTCTCTCCCTTCTACTTCGTGTGTGTGTCTTTATCTATCCTCCTAGGTTTCTCTTACTCTTTATGTTTTTTCCTGTGTTCACTTCCTGTCAACTGTTTTCTAGCTTCAACTCTTGGACTTTATTTAATCTGGTTTACAATAAATTGAAAGCTCTTGGATTAAAGGTGTGTACTAGGGCTGAGCCACACCAAAATCAGAAACATTTTTTCTCCCAGTAAATAACATAGTGTAATCAAATATTCTATAACACCCACTCCCCTGTGCCCCCCACTTTTTTTTTTTTTTAGAGTTCTCTCTTTAACTTTATAGGCTCTGTTCTAATGTCAGGTGCTTACATGTATATTTGTGTATGTGTGTGTGTGTCTAAATTGAGATCAACATATGAAATAAAATATACAATATTTGTTTTACTAATGTGACTTATTTTTCTTAGTATTCTGTAAGTTACATAATTATGTTTTCTTTATAGGTGAGTAAAACTCTATTTTGCATATATACCATATTCTGTTTTTATTTTTATCTGTGGGTGAGTATATAGGCTATTTCCATACCCTATGCATTATGACATGCGGCAATAAACTTGGATACGTAAATATCTTTGTGGTATGCTGACTTAGAGTTTTTTGGGTGTACATTCAAGAGAGGTATAGATAGACTCTAGCTTGTCATTTTTATTTTATTTGATAATTTTTACAGTGACCCCCATAATAGTTGTATCATCTATTGATATCATTTGTTCTCTTGAAAGCTCTTCTATTTCAAATGGGATGGAATCTTACAGTAATTTAATTTGTATTTTTATGCTATCTAAGGAGGCCGATTATTGACTGGCAATTTGTAGTTCTTCTTTTATAAGTGTCTGCTGAATTTATTCATAGGATGATTTAGTTTTGACTTATTTTATAGAGTTTTAAAGAAGTTATATATGTTAAGTTCCCTGTCAGATGTTTAGTTGGTGCAACTTTGTCCATTTGTATTTTTGCTTCCTTCTTTGAATTGATCTTCTTTTGTATAGAAGCTTTTCAGGTTCATGTGTTTTTAACAGTCAATTAGGTTTTTTTAGATAATATTGTCTTTTTTCAAACAATATCATTTTTCCAGTCTCTGAATAGGCAAGTTCTTCCTAACTGACAATCACTTTCTTTACTGATGTATACCAGTAGTCTATAAATTATTATATATATATTAATTTTCACTTTACATATTGCTGCTTTCTTAATGTGTTTTCTAGTTCTAAAACAATCTTGTAGAGCCAGGATCATCAACATCTGAATAACATCATTTACAAATATGGACAATCTGACTACTTGACAATTTCCTTATTACAACCCTCCCTTCTTTTGGTGTATTGATCAAGATAAGTCTTCAAGCACAATACTGAATAAAAATGGAGTCTTTTACTGATTCTAGAAAATCATATTGTCTTTATTCTTCATCTAGCATAATATTGGCTTTAGGTTTGTCATATACAGTTTTTATCATACATAGATGTATTTATTCTTTTGTGGTTTGGAAAACTTTTTTCTTTTTTTCTTTTTGGTGAAGAGATGTTGAGATCTCTCAAAGGCTTTTTCTGCATTTGTTTAGGTGGCTATGTGATTTTTGTCCCTGAGTCTAATTATCTACTGTCTTACTTCAGTGATTTGCACAAGCAACTTGACCATCGTCAATATTTTTTTTTTTACTGTTGATAAATTTGGGCTATAAACATTTATTAAAATATTTGATTTAATAAATATTTTATTGTTTAATAAATTATATTTTATTTTAAATTATATTTTATTGATAAATGGGTCCTCATGAACTGAAAAGCTTCTGTAAGGCAAAAGACACCATCAATAGAACAAATCAACCACCTAAAGATTCGGAAAAAAATCTTTAGTAACCCTACATCTGACAGAGGGCTAATATCCAAAATATATAAAGAACTCAAGAAGATAACCTTCAAAAAACCTAATAATCCAATTAAAAATGGGGTACAGAGCTAAACAGAGAATTCACAACAGAAGAATCTTGAATGGCTGAGAAGCACTTAGAAAATGTCCAAAGTCCTTAGTTACCAGAGAAATATAAATCAAAATTACCCTGAGATTCTAGCTCACACCAATCAGAATGGCTAAGATCAAAAACTCAAGTGACAGCACATGCTGATAAGGATGTGGATAATGAGGAACACTCTTCTATTGTTGGTGGGATTGCAAGCTGGCACAACTACTCTGGAAATCAATCTGGTGGCTTCTCAGAAAATTGAAAATAGTTCTCCCTGAAGACCCAGCTATACCACTTTTGGGCATATACCCAAATACCACAAGAATGCATACTGTATTATGTTCATAACAGTCTTATTTGTAATAGCCAGAAGCTGGAAACAACCCAGATATCCCTCAACTGAAGAATGGATACAGAAAATGTGGTTCATTTACACAATGAAATACTATTCAGTTATTAAAGACAAGGACATCATGAATTTTGCAGGCAAATGGATGGAACTAGAAGATGTCAAACTGAGTGAGGTAACTCAGACCCTAAAGGACATGCATGGTATATACTCACTGATAAGTAAATTTTAGCCAAAAAGTACAGAATACCTAGGATACAACCCACAGAACCATAAGAAATGTAATAAGCAGAAAGGCCTAAGTGAGGATGCTTCAATTCCACTTAGAAAGGGGAAGAAAATAATCACAAGAGACTTTCATAGGAGAAGAAAGGAGGGAGAGAAAATAGAGGGACAGGATGTGGTACAGGAGAAGAAACAGAAGAAAAGCCCAGAGGCCCATGAGAATGAATAGATATAAGCAGCATCAGAGGATAGGAGGTGTGAGGACCCCCTAGAAAGCACTAGAGACCCTGGAGGTGAGTGACCCTCAGGACAAAATGAGGCTGACCTTAGCCAAAATTAGGGAGAGGGAACTTGAAGTATCTACCTCCAGTAGATAGGGCTACAAGTAGAGAGACTGGGATACTAACCCACAGTCAAAATTTCTGACCCAGAATTGTTTCTGTGTAAAAGAACTGCAGGACAAAATTGGAGAAGAGATTGAAGGAAAGGCAGTCTAAGGACTGGCCCAAGTTGAGATCCATCTCATGATTTTAGATAGGAGAGCAGATCCTTACTGCTTGTCAAGGTACATGTTTATAATCTAAGGATCTTTATTACATGGAAGATTCTTAATACAGCTCCAAAAGACCACTTTGAGACTAGACTTGCTTTAAAATGTTTAGAAGCCCAGGTATTCTTTGACATTGATGTGACTTGCATAATAAGTCCCTCTTAGTGTTGTGTATAGATATGTGTTGTCTCGCCTCTTTTAAACCTAGCCTCAGACATTTGCCTATTTCTATGGGAGGGTAACTGAAGGAAGAAATTGAAATAAGGGCAGTGTGCATCACTGGCTACAATCCTCAGTGCTTTCGGGACCACTGATGGAAAGTTCCTGCCTAAAATATTCATTCTAGTTGAGGCTCTGATTTAAATAAATAACTAACTAAAAAAAAAAAAAAAAAAAAAGATGTGCTTAATCCTTGGGAGACTTAAAGTCCCAGGGAAAGGGGAGGTCTGGTGGGGTGGGGCTAAGAAGGAGGAAGAATGGGATGAGGAGCTGTGAAAGTGGGAAAGGGGACAATGACTGCAATGTAAATAAATAAATTAAAAATATTTGTTTTAATAAATATTTTATTGATTAATAAATTATATTTTGTATTACATATTATAGAAATAATAAATTTATATAATGTATAAGTAACTATAATAAATAAATGTACAAGGTTGTATTCCTCTGAAAAATAAATTGACCCTAGTTTTTTATTATTATTATTATTATTATTATTATTATTATATGCTTCTCTACTGTCTTAGCTTTCTATGGCTATGATAAAACACTATGACCAAAGCAACTCGGGGAGGAAAAGATTTCTTTCAAGCTACTGTTCCACATCACAGTCCATCACTGAGGGAAGTCAGGGCAGGAATTAGTCAGGGCAGGAATTCTAATCAGGAGTCTGGAAGCAGGAACAGAAGCACAAACCATGGAGGAGTGTTGCTCACTAGGTTGCTCCTTATGACTTGGTCAACTTTCTTGTTCATACACGAGTGAAACCAAAAATTTCCATTTATATTCTCCCTCCCCAGATAAGCCTAAATTTGTTTTACATTGGCAAAAATTAACTAGCACATCTGCTTTGGTCTCAGGGTAATACTGGCTTCATATAATGAGATCGGTCATGGCTATCTCTTTTTATGTTATAGAATAGTTTGATGAACATTAATGTCATTTTTGCTTCTACCAAATGGTAGAATTTAGCAGAACCAATATTTTCTTTGTTGAGAGACTTTTTCACATAGCTTCTTTGGCCAATATTTAAAAACAGATCTATTACAAGGTTGTATTCCTCTGAAAAATAAATTGACCCTAGTTTTTATTTTTATTATTATTATTATTATTATTATATGCTTCTCTACTGTCTTAGCTTTCTATGGCTATGATAAAACACTATGACCAAAGCAACTGGTCATACAATCTTACTTACAATCTGTGGTGATACACCCAGGTACTTACAATCCAGGACCTGGTTTAATTAGCAAGTTTACATCAACTAAGGCTACCTGTGAGTCCCTGTTGAAATGGAAGAACATCATTAAATATCACTCTTTTATTCTCTCTTCTGTTGGAGTTTTATTCTTTCTTTCTTTCTTTCTTTCTTTCTTTCTTCCTTTCTTCCTTTCTTCCTTTCTTCCTTTCTTCCTTTCTTCCTTTCTTTCTCCTTCTCTCTTTACCTATCTTGAAATTCCTGTTTATTTATTTATTTTTAAAATTTTTCTTGGTTTTTAAATCTTTTCCTTATTCTATCCAAAGAACCATGGCCTAATGATATTCCAAACTTTTGATTTTTTTCTTTTTCAGTATCTGCCAATTTTGTTTTAAATGTCATATTCAAATTTGAGTGTGTCTCTGGATATCCTTTTCAAGTAACTCCAAACACTTACAACTTCTCAAACAAAGCTAACATTTTTCTTTTCCAATTCTAGTCATATTGCTTATTGTTTCAGGGTCCTGAGGATACTGCAGCTGCAAAGTACTTGTGTGGACTGTCAGTACTCTGAGAATATTGACCTATCCAGAGTGTATGGCTTTTGTAAAGTGTCCCAAAATGTCCATGCTTAATAACTTTCTTCTTTGATTCTCACATTTCAACTTGTATCAAAACTTATGTGAGTTGTCATCTTTGAATATCTAGTTTTTGCTATTTGTCACAGATTCTGATAGGAACAAGTCAAACTATTTCTATTTTTCTTTATGAAGGGACATTGGGACTTCAATATTTTGTGTGTTTTTTTTTTTTTAATTTTGACATCTATAAAATATCAAATTTTCAAAGAAAAGCACTCATTCCAATCAAATGTGCTTTGCAAATGGATAAAATGGAAAGATGGAAAGTGTAAATAATCAGTGGTTATCTTAGAAGCAGAAGAGATGGAGGAGAGCTTAGCTCCTGATTCATTAGACCATATTACATTTTAGGATCTTGAGTTAAGAATCAAATGTATTAGAATATTTTCATTCAGGCAGTGGATCATGTTATAAAAAGCAAAAAGCAATTGTATTTATCAGTTGCAAGTCTGTTAGCCCTGGCCAAGCAAGGTTTCCTTCATTTTTTTTTTTTTTTTGTGTCCTATGGTGAACACAATTGTCAACACCGTAATTCATAACTATTACCTTCTATATGTTGGATTATAATTTGAGAAAAATTTAGAAATGTAAAACTTCAACTAATATTCTTGATTTTTATGATCTTGATGTATGTGGCCAAAACTTTAGTCAGAATGAAGACTACACATAACACTGTAAGAGGCAGACAGTGGAGAGATGATTGTGATTAAAAAATATAGTCAGAAGACTTATCTTACCTAGAAACAGCGTCCTGAGTTCAGCACCTCTGAGAAGGTTGGGGCTGCCCACAACCTCTCGGTGCTAAAGCTGTCTACAGGATTGGATGACTAAATTTAAGTCCTGCAAAGGGAAGAATTTCAAAAGTCATTGTTCATTTTAGGCCACATCTTTCATGTAGGAGAAAAGCATTCAGGTTTAAAGAGACATCTTGCCTTGATAAGGATCCACTTACATTTCTCAAGCAGTCCCTTGCCAATTTCTTCAGCATCTCTAGCTTTTGATAAGATGGTATCTCTCCTCCTTGTAGACCACTTATTTCAGTCACTAGATGGTGCAGCGGGTTCTTCTGTGCACTCGATATACTATGTACCAATTTCATTAGAACTTCAGGCTGAGCAAACTATCACATCAAAGGAAATGAAATACAGTAGCATTAGCTACATGGAGGCTTTTCTCTAGGCAGCCTATTCCTTTGTGATATCCGTGTATATAAAACATTTTTGTAGATGATACATATAGAAATGTAAAGTTTTATATCTAATCCATTACTCTTACATTGTAGAATTTGGTTGGGATTAAATGTGTCAACCCAATTGTGTGTGGTGTTCGTATCAATGTAGTTGCCCTTAATAAATTTTATCCTTTTTTCATTTCACTTTTCCACTTACTATTAGCACCGTGTTTATTAATGAGAATTGCAGCATTGCAGAATACTGATACCTCAAATAAAATCATGCAGATAGAATACATGTACAGGGGATTTATATAAATGCAAGAGTGTTTAATATTGACTTTAAGATTGGTTCTGGCAGGGGATCAGAGGAAAGGATGCAACAGTTATAAAAGGAGAACTGGCATGATAGGAATATTGGTCATTACAATTAAGGGCATGGTTAATTCTTAGGAACATAACTGTTTTTCAGAACAAAGCAGGTGAGGAGAGTATGAATATGAAAATAAAGAAGTAGAACAAAGAAGTCAGGACAGTCAAAAAGAGATGATGTTGTGGTCAGTTATCTGTAGGGCTGCCAATGAAAGTCTATTCATAATACAAAATAAATGGAAGTGAATTTTAGTTCACTTACATATACATGAATAGTTATTTAACTGTTGGTGTAATATTCATTTCAGTTTCTAATAGAATAATGTCAAATAGTGTCATGTTCATGGGTCAATTCATGAATCCAGTACAATATCACCTAGCATTTAATTTTATTTACAATACTTCACTGCATCTAAGTTTTCTTTGATTGCTTTCCCTTTAATTTTACCCAGGCAATTCCACATCTGTTACAGGGCTTCTAACAAGTGTGGGTTCCGTAGAGCCACTACCTCCTTCTGCTGTTTTTGTGAAGACCAAAGGTGAGGACCACTTGGTTGGCTTTGGCTTTTGATTGTTGGAGTATGCAGAGAAGAAATGTTGAAGATCCTGGCAGGAAAATGCTGGCTCTGACCATACTATGTATTCTAGAGATGATGCAATATTCAATCATGTAGAGTTTAGGAATTTAGCAAAGAAATGTAAGATCAGAATATTAATACATTTGATAGATGTGTAATTTTAAAGCATGAATATACCATAAAATTTGAGATTAAGACATTAAGAAAGCGACTCTTTGCCTGCTTCCCTCATTAAATCTGTAATCTCATTTCTTTCCTTTAAATTCCTAACCTTCCAATCTTTTCTCCCCTTTATTACTCTGCATCATCCTTCTTAAAAATCACTACTGAAAGACAAGTGCTGAAACCAGCTCTAATTAGAAACTATGAAGTGTTGTATCATCTTTCTCAGATATTTGAGACAAATACTAATGTTTATGTATCTATAGTCATTAGTCTCTTTGTTGCTTGTTTCAGATTGATGATCACATGAACAAGGCATGATAATATCATGACTTTTATTGCTCATATCTCCTGCATCTACATTCTTGACCATATAAGGTTTATCAGAAATTTAGAATGTAATTGTGTTATGATAAAATCACTCATGATAATTAGACTTAATGTTTTCATATTAGAACAATTAGAACATATATATATTTGAAAAATTAAAAATTCTTTTATTTTTTGTAAATTTTTGAGAGTTCATGAAATATTCTTTGTTCTATGTTCTAGTGGCTGATGTTTTCTTTTTCCTGTCAAAGTGTATCATTTGGAATTTACTTTGTGATGCTTTCCTGTTGAGCATGTGTGAAGGCTCCCTTTGGGGAAGAAATAAGAGAGATACAAATTCAGTGAACATTTCTGAAGACAGGTCATGATGTAGATGGGCCAGAGAGTTGAGTAGCCAAGTAATTCCCAGTAGTCTGCTGCCAGTAACAGCATTGTTGGGACACCAGGTCACAGAAACTGTCAAAATCGGTTTGACAGGAGGAAGAACAGGAGTGTTGTTTGTTTAATAAGAGGAAGACTCACTCAGAGGTAACCTTTCTGGTTTGGTTATAGTAAGTAGTCCTGTGCAGGAAAACTTTGTCCATCCCTGGGGCTCTCTGCATGATTTGGTTCTGTGTAACAGGAGGGCGAATAAACATCTTCCACTGTGCACATGTAGGCCCATCATTATCTTTGCACAGAGAGATACTTAGAAGTGTGTGAAATTTTGTATTTGGGATTGCTCCCAGGAGTCCTTCTAACATTGGAAATAGTTGGCTCATAGTAATTCTTCGCAGTTCCATGTTTCAAGAACTTATACTTACTTTTGGTGGCAATATTTTCTACAATTTGGAAATTTCTTAACTTAATATTCAAAATGTACATTTTGGTCCCTGATGTGATGACAACATAATTCATTTGTTTTCTTCATCTTTATGTCCAAAGAATAGACACATGATGGCTGGATTCCTCCTCATACTAAGGATGAAGAGAGCCCTTCATGAATGTGATTCCTTGGCCTCACATTGCCAGATCACCACTGTGTCTTCATATGTTATCCTGCTGCCTAAAAACTCTATTTTTTCATTTCACTTCCCCTTTTTATAACCATAGATTCTCTTTCCATACAATATAATCTGAATACAGTTTCTCCTCCTTCTACTCTTCCACATTTCTTCCCACCTCCTCTTTCATCCAGATTCACTTCCTTTCTGTCTCTTATTAGAAACAAGTTTCTAAGAGGTAACAACAAAACATAACAGAATAAAATATAGTATAATAGACTGAAAATCATCATATCAAAGTTGGACAAGACAAGCCATCAGAAAGTTAAAAGAGCCCCAGGAGAAGGCACAAGAATCAGAGATCCAGTTGTTTACATATTCAGAAGTCTCATAAAGGCAGTAAACTGAAAGCTATGTCATATATGCAGACCTGGTGCAGACCTGTGTAGGCAGTTTGATTGCTGCTTTAGTCTCTGTGAGGTCATAAGAGCTTTGCTCAGTTGTTTTACAGTTTCTTGGTGTCTTTCATCACCCCTCTCTCTTCCACTCCTTCTGCCTCCTTTTCCATGGGTTTCCTTAAGCTCTGAGGGAAAGAATTAGCATATTTTCTTTTCAAATTTGAGCTTGTAAGAACTGACAGAAGAGGGCCTTGTAATTGCAATCAAGCTATATTGATGAAATAAATGGTTTCCACAGGTTTGCATAGATGTCTTACTAGCAGTGTATGAAGGTAGGATTCTAGCATTATAGGCTCTGTATCTCAGTGGTTGCATCAACAAACCTGTGTGCAGCTGGGAACAACCAGAAGTCCTGTGCATCAGTGTTACAGAAATTGCTACTCTTACTTTTAAAAAACAGTACTTTATCCAGACAGTAAAGGGGTCTAGCTTTATTTCCCTGCTTTGTATAACAATCCTTTTTCACCACTGTGAAAATGCTCAGTGGGCGTGTCACCATCATGTGAACAGATACAGTCCCCTAAGAAATCAATAATTTGTGCTTTCAGGAAGAAAGAAACACACTTGCCACATAAAGGAGCTTTATAACTTCAGTGGTACTATTCCATGCTGCTGGTAGAAAAATGTTTCAGCAACTTAGTTCCATAGAACATTTGACAAATGCAATTAGAAATGCCAAACATAAACTAGGTAAGACTTTATGATTTTATGTGTGAGAAGGAATTTAAATTTATGTGACAAAATTATTAGATCTATCATATTCATTTACCCATTTCCTGCAGTTTAACTTGTGTGAGTCTCTGGCAGTGTCAAGACACCACTGTGCAATATGAAAGGTAACTAAACATTTGCATGTAAAATTAAAATAATATTTTCAGAATATTGCTCTTATTTTTCATAGAAAATGATGAAGTTCTCAATTTATTTTGTAATTGATAATACACACACACACATTTTCTTTAATCACTTGAGTTTTCTTAGCCTGAGGGTTTTTTTATTGGATATTTTATTTATTTACATTTCAGATGTTACCCACTTTCCCCATTTCCACCCCCGGAAACTTCCTATCCCATTCCTCCTCCTCCTGCTTCTATGAGGGTGTGCCCCCCCTTCCACCTCCCTGCCCTCAAATTCCTCCACACTGGAGCATCCAGCTTTCACTGGACCAAGGACCTTCTCTCCCACCGATGCCTGACAAGGCCATCTCCAGTACATATACAGCTGGAGCCATGGATCCCTCCATGAGTGTTCCTGGCTGGCAGTTTAGACCCTCGGAGCTCTGGTTGGCTGGTATTGTTTTAGCCTGAGTTCTAATACATTAATTTTTGTGTTGATTTTTACCAAATGTAAATTGTATAGTTATTATTAATTCATCTTCTTGGATTATTTTCAAAATTATAAAGGCACACAGTTAACACGAGCTGGCTTTTCATTACAAAAGTAACTTAATTTTACTCTGATTTTTAAAGCAGAATCCTGCAAGCAAATCATAGCACTGTCTGCAGTAACCTGTAGTATTGAAAGTTTCATTAGGCTCATTCACATCAGCAAGTTCATAGCAGTATTCAGAAAACAGAAAACTTTGCTTTTTTCTTCCTGGAGTTGTGACAAAATTGACCATAGGCTCTGTAGTGGCATCCCAGTCACTGTTGTCAATTTCAGAAGCCCAGCCATTTTTAGATAGGTCCTTCCTCCTGCTAGAGCTGCCTGGTGTGCTGGAGGTTATGCTGTCACCCTGGCTTTATTACATTGGATGTCATTAACACTATCACATTTTTTCCTCAAAGGATTTGAGACAATACAAAATGCCTGTAGACATTGTCACATAGCTCTGCAAGAAGGGAGCCCTACCTGTGTGAGATTCTCTAGCCCTTTATGCTTATACAAGAAAGATTACAAAGATCTTCTAAACAGAGTGTGACACTGAAGAAATTATTCTACCCAAGAGCATCTCAGTAAAACAATGCATTGATTCAGTTCAGAGGCACACAAGTGAGCATATGGTTGAGTCAAAGTCAGATGAAATATCCCCCTGCAATATAGTCTACTTGACTGGAGTCCTACCTTGAGTTACCTTTCCATTGTCTGTATACTCTAGTATAAATCTGCCCGAGTAATTCAGGGCTTGGAGGTAGAAATGAAAAGGCTGGAAATCCTAGGAGAGGATCCCACTGCCCTCCTACTTCAGGGAGGGTTAAAAGACCACCATCATCACTTTATATAGACATAGATACATATGTATCATGTTGCTTATGCTTTTGTCTTACTAGGCTTCAAGTTATACCACAGGTTACCATAGCTGCCTGGACTGCTGGGAGACTAATAGTCATACAGTTGGCACTCAGAGGGAAACACTGATTTCTGAACACTTCACTCTATTCAACAGGCTAATGTTCTCTCCATCAGTTCTTACACAATGTTCCCTAAAACATGGATTGGGTGATGTATGATTGGATGATGTATGTTTTTGATTCCTTTTTATAAATTGATATGTTTGAATCTATATGGACATGTATAAGTATGCCTATAGAGTCCAGAAGAGGGCATCAGATCCCTAGGAACTGGAATTAGAGGTGGTTGTGATCTACTGGGCACGTGTGTTGGGATCCAAATTTTGATCCTCTTCCATAATGCCAGTTACTTTTAACTGCTGAGCCATTTTTTCCCCCCATTTTTTATTCTTGTAGGACCATTAGGTCCTCAGTCATGCATTTTTTTTTCCCAGTTTAACTTGTGTGAGTCTCTGCCAGTGACAAGACACCTCTGAAGAGTTTCTTAATAACTGCATCCATCTAAGGATGCAATAGATTCTAAGAAGGCTGGTAGACACGTGCAGCAGTTTATCTGAGCACCAGGAAAAGCCTTCTTATTGCAGCCTAGGACTTCCCCAGTCAAATTTTGGACCTCTTGCTATCAAATAAGCCTTGAATCACTTCATAAATTAGTTGGCTATATCCATAAATCTGTGCAACTATTGGACTAGTGGCTGCATCTTGCCTGGGCAATGTTTCTGCTAACATGCAGATGAATCGGTGACACTCCACCCCAGTATCCAGTATGATCCATTTAGCATTCGTAAAGCTCACTAGCACACTGGGAGTTCTATTTCATGCTCAGCCTCATGGCTCCATATTCTGCCCTAATCTCATCAACAATAGGCATTTACTCTTTTTTAACTTTTTTTTTTAAATGTACCTATGTTGCCTGAAAGTACCCTTTGGTGTATTGTTAAATATTCTTTGATTTTACAAAAAATATTCTTGTGATCTATCTATATTCTCTCTCTTATATGGAATAGTTTAGCTGTTTAGTTTTATGATTTATACAGTTCATGGTGAATTTTTACAGTCAAGTTATTCATAATATTTCTGTTGTTAGGACTTATTCTTGAGAAGGTGCATTTAAAATACATGTTGGTTTTAAGGGCTTGGCTTGCCAATCTGATTTGTGCTTATTTGGTTATATGATGGGAAAATTCATGTAACTTTAAATTTGTTAGCAGAGTACTCACTTTATTTTCTGCTCTCTATTGTCTGGTTTTGCATTTGTATTTTAGATAGTTTTCATCTTCATTTCCACATTTGTGGAATGAGAACACCATGGACTCATGTTCCCTCACCTATCAGTACAAAGCAATATGAAATAAATGATCTCTATTTTGGAGGCTGGACAGTAGCTTGGGTAATGACATCATTGCACTGTAGGTTAAGAGTCCACAGGGGAACTTGTCTGCTTTCATGTGGATTAGCAGAAGCTTTTGAAGATCCTATTGCCATTTTTGTAAACATGACAAATGTTAAATCAATATTCTGTTAGTTTAGATCACAGGCAGAATAGTCATTTCTCTTGTTTTACACTTATATTTACTTTATGTGTTCACATACATGTGTGCGTGTACACACATAGCACAGAGTACACATGGAGGTCAAAAGATAATTCTAGGGAGCCAGTTCTCTGTGTCACTATGCTGGATGTAAGGATTTGAATTAGGTCATGAGGCTTCATAGATTGCTAAGCCATCTCTTAGTTCACCTAACTACTTCGTGATTCCCTACAGCATTTCAAAGGGGAATCTTGATTTTGCATAATCTTACAAGTTCAATATATTTTCATGTGTGGGAGAAATAATGTCTCTGCGTTTTGTCTGATTGCCTTCCCTTACATCTCATAGTTCTCTTCTTTAGATTCTTTTACTAATTGCAGTTGAAATTCTGCTATTATATCATATATAGTGTGTTTTCTTTTTTTTAAAGATTTATTTATTTATTTTATTTATACGAGTACACTTTAGCTGTCTTCAGACACACCAGAAGAGGGTATCAGGTCCCATTACAGATGGTTTAGAGCCACCATGTGGCTGCTGGGAATTGAACTCAGGCCCTCTGAAAGAGCAGTCAGTGCTCTTGACCTCTGAGCCATCTTACCAACCCCTGTATTTGTTTTTTATAATGTTCATTTACTAAATCTAGACTTTGCGCATAACAGAAACCTATGATATTTGACTTTATGAATCTGACCCATTTGCTTAAGCTAGTGATCTTCAATTACAGTCCCTTTTTAGAAAGGACATGACTTCATTAATTTTATGGCTGAATGAAACTTCATGGTGTATGAATACACATATGCACACACACATCATATTTTTCTATTCATGTGTTGGTGGACATCTAGACTTGTTTTTATCGTGGCTATTGAGAACAGTGTGGCAGGAAACACTAGTAAGCATTGTCACTTTGTTGTGCTGACTCAAATTCCTTCTGTAGTTGCAGAGGTATGGTATAGCTGAATCTTATGAGAGTTTTAAGCTTGAGAAGCTATGAGAAGCTTGCACTCATAATTGCTGTACTACTTCATGTCTGCTCCTAGTATATGAAAGTACTCTTTCTTTCTATTCTTCAGTATTTGTTGAACTTGCTGGAATTCCTTTCAGAAAGCCTTGCCTATGCCTGTGTCTTTTCCCTTTGTTTCCCTCTAGCAGTATCAACATTCCAGGTCCACACCATTTTTTTTTTTTAACATTGTAACCCTTTTTTTGATTTATTTTTGTGCAGGAATATAAATGAGTGTATTTTCCTTTTTCTAACAGGATATCCAGTTTTCTGAGTATTGTTTGTTGATAATCTCCTTTCGACAAAGTATACTTTTTGCAACCGTTGTAAAATGAGGAGACTAGCTACATGGAGTTATTTCTAGTCTTCTGCTCTAGTCCATTGGCCTATGTATCTGTAATATATTTGTAGTATGGCACTTTTGTTATTATAGATTTCTAAGTTCAGTAGAAATCAGATATTATATTAAGTCTAGAGTTGTCTTAGTCTTCAGAAATACATTTGGTATTAGAATCTTTTGTGTTTCCATACTAAGTTTAGAATTTGTGTTGGTGCTGAAGAATAGGTTTGGAATTTTGATGGGCATTGCACTGAATCTGGAGAGACTTTTTGATAATATAGCAATTTTCACAGTATGAATTGTATCAATCAATGGAAATGTGAGTTCTTTCATCTTCTGCAATTTTTCCCTTAGTGTTTAAACCATCTTATTCTAGGTGTTCACCTGTTCAGTTAGCTATATTCCTGGAATACTTTAAAAGCTTAAATTTTCTCCCCTGTTTTCCTCAGTATGTTTATTATCACATATATGATAGGTGTTGCTTTCTGTATATTGATACTTGTATCTGGCAATATAGTAGAGATAGTTTTTCTGGTGAAGTACCAAGACTCTTTAAATATAGAGTCATATTATAGAAGTAAACATACTTTTATTTCTCTGTTTCCTATTTATAGCCATTGTGTTTCTATCTTTTGCTTTATGCTCTAGTTAAGATTGTAAGTACTGTATACATAATAATGAAGATCATGGACACTCTTTTCTTTCTCATGAGTTTAGGGGAAAGGCTTTTCTGTGTCTTTGTCATTTTATATATGATGCTGGTTGCAGGTTTCTCACGTTTCCTTTCTTATCTTGAGGTGTGATGCTTGTGTTTCTAGTTTCTTCAGTGTCTTTAATCATGAAAGTAAGTTCTACTTCTGCCTTCAATTTTCTACACCTAATGAAATGTCATCTGACTTTGGTTTCTAGATTTGTTTATTTTGTGTATGACAATTTATTAGCATATGTTGAATCATCCTTGTCTGAATGAGACTAACTTGAACATGGTTAATGATCTTTTCTTTTCTTTCTTTCTTTCATGACCGAGAAGCAAGCTGGGGAGGAAAGGGTTTATTCAGCTTACACTTCCACATTGCTGTTCACCACCAAAGGAAGTCAGGACAGGAACTCACACAGGGCAGGAACTTGGAGGTCAGAGTTGAAACAGAGGCCATGGAAGGGTGTGCTTACTGATTACTTCTCCTGGCTTGCTTATCTTGCTTTCTTATAGAACCCAAGACTACTAGCCCAGGGATGGCACCACCCACAATGGGCCCTCCCATCCCTGATCATTAATTGAGAAAATACCTTACAGCTGGATCTCGTGAGGCATTTGCTCAAGGGAGGCTCTTTTCTCTATGATAACTTAAGCTTGTGTCAAGTTGACATACAAAACCAGCCAGTACACACATGCATTTGGATGTTCCATGAGAGAGGTACCTGCCACTAAGAGGAAATTTACATTGAGGCTCATAAGACTATGGTGTAGGAATTTTCCATATTCTAATCGTTCATCCAATTGTGATAGTGTTACATACATGGAAATCATCTGGCAAGGATGGTAGAAATTAGTAGTTCTCACAATCTTTCTTCACCTCTTTTTTTCTGGATTTCCATTAATGTCACATTGTCACAACTGGAAGTGATTAGAAGCATCAGAGGATGAGGGGAAAGTACTACACAGTGTCCAGATGAAGTTCAAATTATCCCAGAAGAGACTTGTTTGAACTCAGGTAGAGATAATATGTGGCTATTCTAAGATTGTGCTGCATAGAGGACAACTGAGATAAGCATGGCTAAAGACAGTCAGTGCCATTTCCTCCTTGGATGCTAACATTTTCTGGACTGATAAGTTCATGGCACTTAGGGATAGTGAAGTATACAATACTAGCAGTTTTTTTTTTTTTTGAGTACAATATGAAAATTGATTCATGGTGAGTGCTTGCATAAAGTATACCAGGATTTTCATGTCCTTGGTAGAATCATGTCTCACTCACCAAGTCTACTCATTTGACCTGCATTGACTCACAGTGTTTCTAAGTCAAGTTGTGCCCTACCTTATTTTCAAGGAAATAAATAATATATATATAATATACATATATATATAATATATATATATAATATAATATATATATATATATGTATAGCAGGGTAATCCTCATCTTCCTCAGGTTCAAGACTGTGGAGAGCCGTTTGGCCACACCCCTAGGGCGGGCGTGCGCCTTGGCTTGTCCTTGCCATTGACATCTCCTTGTATGGCGTGTCTTACTTGCTGGTCGAGGCGGACGCGACATTTGGTGGCCGTAGGGGACCCGAGGACAACATACTAGTGGATTCGAGACTCAACAGCTCAGGACGGCTGTACCGGCTAGAGCTAAGGCTCACTAGGCTAAGAGCCAAGGGTTAAGTAGGCTCTAGGTAGACATATTAATATATATATATATATAAAATATATCAAATAAAAAAGAAAATAAGGCCTAGGTGTTTAAGTTTCTGGAAAAATTGTAATATAATTTTGGTTAGAGTAGTATTATGTTAACTGTAGACCGTTGTGGGTTGGTTTGTTGTTGCTATTTTGTCTTTTTAGTGTATGGTCTCTGTTTGTGTCTAAATTGAAATCGTCCAGGGTACGAGTGCGTCTGTTGCGTAGAGAGGCCAAAGACACTGCTCGAAGAAAGCTCAGAGCCGCAGGCCGTAAGTCAAGTGTAGGTAAGCTCGTCAGCGCCATCTTGCTCTATCAGATAGTAAAGCGGCAAGAATTTGAATAGAAAACAAAGTGCTACTATGGGGAATTCACCTTTGTGCCCCGTAAGAAATGCCTTAAAAAAATTAACTCGTGCACGAGGCATTAAGCTAAAAGAGAAAATGATTGATAATTTTTTACAAGAAGTTGAAACCTAGCTCCATGGTTTGTAACTTCAGGTAATTTGACAGTTCCTAGTTGGGAGAAGTTAGGAGACGATTTAAATCTCGCTTGGGAGCAAGGAAGTTTAAAGGGAGGAGTCAGAAGACTTTGAGAATAATACGTAGTTGCTTAGAGAGTGAGGAATGAGTCGGCTGTCGCCAGAGCCAGGAAGTTTTTGAACGAGTAAAAGAGGCTCGATCAGAAGGCTCTGAGGCAGACTCTGGCAGGAGAGATGAAGGACCAAAAAAGATTACCACTATATATCCTAATTTGAAAGCTTTAGGGATGGATAGCTCTTCTAGCTCTAATAGCTCTAGCTCTGATAGCTCAGATGAGGAAGAAAAGGAAAATTTGGGAAAGATGGAGGAAAATCTGGAGGACATGTCAGTTAAAATGGAGTCCGTGGTCCCTCTCTAGGAAGAAGAAAGACAAAATGGAGGGGAAAAGGAAAATGGAGGAGAAAAGTAAGATGGAGGTGAAAAGTAAAATGGCGGAAAAGTTTAAATCACCTGCTTGGGAGAAGCCATGGCTCCACCCGTGACTCCGCCCCTCGGCCCACCTCCCTATGCGGAGGCTCCTCAGATCAGTTTGTCCTCAGGGACACAGCACTCATTTTGCCCACAGACCTGGAAGGAAGCGCATGTAGCCTTCCCAGTTTTTGAGGATCCAAATCAACAAAGATTTCATGAGCCTTTAGACATCAAGACGCTAAAGATTCTGGCAGAGTCAGTCAAAATCTATGGCATTAATGCCTCTTTTACACAATCTTTGATAGAAAGGATAGCAACACAGCCCATGACACCATCTGATTGGATGAGTACTGTGAAAGCCTGCTTAACTATGGGACAGTATCTGGATTGGAAATCTATTTACACTGATTATGCTCAGGGACAGGCTCGAGCTAACGCCGCTGCAGGACAGCCCTATTGGAACTTAGATATGTTCCTAGGTCAGGGACAATGGACAGATAACCAGACAGCATTTCTGCATGCAGTGTACGGTCAAATTAACGCTATGGCCGTCAGAGCCTGGAAGGCTCTACCCAATAGGGGAGAAGTTACTGGCAATTTAGCAAAAATCCTCCAGGGCCCTACTGAGCCCTTCTCCGACTTCGTAGCTCGTATGATGGAAGCCGCGGGGAGAATTTTTGGCGACCCTGAAACAGCTATGCCATTGATAGAGCAATTAGTGTTTGTACAGTGTACAAAAGAGTGTAGATCGGCTATTACTCCTTGGAAAGCCAAAGGCCTATCAGCTTGGATGAAGGCTTGTAGGGAGATTGGTGGACCATTGTCCAATTCTGGCTTGGCTGCTGCAGTCATGCAGTTATATAAGAGCAAAGGCAGGACCCCTACTGGGGCTTGCTTTAACTGCTGCTGCCAAGGACACCTCAGGAGACAGTGCCCTCAGAGAGACAGGGGAAGACAGGGTACTACCCCTCATCCAAGGCAGCCAGGATTATGCCTGAAGTGTGGTAGAGGCAACCATTGGGCATATGAATGCAAATCGGTAAGGATGTTCATGGTCAGCCTCTGACCTTTGGTTATGGTGCTACACGTCCAAAAAACATGCAGCGGGGCCCAACTTCCAGGGCCCTCAAATATATGGGGCAATAGAGAGGCAGGGTCAGTTCGATCTATACAGGCAGAATCAGTCCAATATTCAGGACCAGCCCAATTTACACCGCCCAAACCTTGGAGAGCCACTCCGGGTTCAGCAGGGTTGGACCTGCGCTGCACCACCAGACTCGTATTGACTCCTCAAATGGGTGGGCAGCCTCTTGAGACTGATTTTCAGGGCCCATTACCTCCTAACACAGTGGGTCTTCTGATAGGACGCTCTTCTTCCACCCTAAAAGGCCTCGTGGTACATCCTGGCATTATAGATGCTGATTTTGAAGGCACAGTTACGATTCTTGCCTCCTCTCCACGAGGTATCGTAGCCATTTCGCCAGGAGACAGAATTACTCAGATAATTATGCTACCTAGCTTACATAACATGTTCCCCTGTAAAAATACATTGAGAGGGGACAAAGGCTTCGGATCTTCAGGAACCGAAGCTGCCTTTTTATCTTTAAATTTGGACCAAAGGCCTATAATAGAATTGGACATTAACGGTAGAAAAATATTGGGCTTATTGGATACAGGAGCTAATTGTAACATTATAGCCCAAAAAGACTGGCCAAAAAATTGGCCCATTCAAACATCAGTCCAGACCCTACACGGGCTTGGGTATGCAAAATCACCTGATATAAGTGCTAGCATATTATCTTGGAAGGACAAAAAAGGGAATGAGGCACCTTCCAACCTTTTGTATTAACTTTACCTATCAGCCTTTGGGGCAGAGATTTATTGAAGGCCATGAAGTTGAGATTGACAAACACAAATTATTCCTCAGAGGCTATAAACATGATGACAGACATGGGATGGCATCCATCTCATGGCATTGGAAAACATCTCCAAGAGAGAAAGGAACCGGTGCAGCCAC
The DNA here is from genome assembly GCA_021653895.1 of Mastomys natalensis. Taxonomy (NCBI): domain Eukaryota; kingdom Metazoa; phylum Chordata; class Mammalia; order Rodentia; family Muridae; genus Mastomys; species Mastomys natalensis. The sequence goes on along the minus strand of JAJTUV010001582.1, from coordinate 38,304 downwards.
AGCCTAAAGGGCTACGCACGGGTCTGGGTTTTTCCTAGTGGCCACTGGGCCTGCTATACCCATCACTTGGAGACTGAGGAGCCAGTATGGGTTCCCCAGTGGCCTCTTTCCTCAAAAAAAAATGCTAGCTGCTAGACAATTAGTCACGGAACAATTGGAGTTGGGACATATTAAACCTTCTGTTTCTCCTTGGAACACCCCTATATTTGTTATCAAAAAGAAATCAGGAAGTTGGAGGCTGCTACATGACCTGCGAGCCATAAACCATCAAATGCAGGTCATGGGGCCAGTTCAGAGAGGCCTACTCTACTATCTACTTTGCCTCGTGACTGGCCTATTGTAGTCATCGACATTAAAAATTGTTTCTTTTCTATCCTGCTTTGTATACAAGACAGTGAAAGATTTGCTTTCACGGTTCCTTCTATTAATCATGAAGAACCTGACCAGCGCTACCAATGGGTAGTGCTACCCCAAGGCATGGCCAATAGCCCAACCATGTGTCAATTATAGTGGGAGAGGCCATAGCTCCTTTGAGGAAAAAATTTCCCAGATTCATTGTCTCTATTACATGGATGACATCTTATTAGCAGCGAAAACTGAGTCTCTGTTGGAAAATGTCTACACGGAATTGTTAAGCTATTAGGCAAAAGGCAACTAATAATAGCTCCGGAAAAGGTTCAATGTAGCAAGGTAGCAAAATATTTAGGAGCAGAGATAAGTATTGATAATATAGTGCCTCAAAAATTTAAATTACGTAAGGACAAACTTACTACCTTAAATGATTTTCAAAAATTGATGGAGATATAAATTGGATACGTCCTTACCTACATCTATCTAACCATGAATTAAAACCTTTATATGAGACATTGGCAGGTGACTCGGCTCTTAACTCGCCTCGTCACTTGACACCGGAAAGCAGAGCAGCACTTGAAAAGGTAGAAAAGAACTTAAAGGCAGCTTTCCTAGGAAGGCAAAAACCAGAGTTGCCTATAATTTTATGTATCCTTGCCACACTGATCAACCTACAGGGGTCCTGTGGCAGGATGAGCCGCTTTTGTGGGTTCATCCGAAATTCTCTCTGAGCAACTCCATTGTACATTATCCTACCACAATAGCTGGTTTGGCCCAGGATGGCATTTGTCTTTGTGTACAGCATTTTGGACGAGCGCCCGCTACACTTGTGACACCTTACTCTGCTTACCAGGTGAGGGTCCTATGTGGTACTATAGATGATTGGCCATATTAATTTGTAGTTTTGATGGCGTCATAGATAATCATTACCCTAAACATCCTTTGTTATCCTTCTTCAAGGAGCATCCTATAGTTTTTCCTTCTGTCACCTCTCATTGTCCTTTATCAAATGTACCTAATATTTTCACTGATGGTTCCAAAACTGGTTGCGGAGCTTATTTGATAGAGAACTCTGAGCCTGTACTATGCCAATTCCAGCCTGGATCACCTCAGGTTGTTAAATTGAAAATAGTTCTAGAAGTTTTTAGAAACTGTCATTTTGCTTTTAACTTGCTCTCTGACTCTACATATGTGGTAAACGCTGTCAGAGTCTTAGAAGTTGCCAGTCCAATCAAAGCCAGTAGTACAGTGTGCGCTCTTTTTAAAGATCTGCAACACATAATTCAACAGCGCACCAACAAATTCTTTATCCAGCATATTAGAGTTCATACGGGACTACCAGGTCCCTTGAGTGCTGGAAATGATGCCGTGAATCAATTGTCTCGAAAAGAGTTTATCTTTCTGAGCAGTGCATATGACCGGCACTACAATTTCATCAATGCTTTCATGTAAATTCTAAAACTTTACAGCAAAAATTTAACTTGCCACAGCCACAGCTCGTCAAATTGTGCTCGACTGCCCTCAATGTGTTATTCATTTACATCCACCACATGTGGGCATTAACCCTCGAGGAATCTCACCTCTCAGGGTTTGGCAGATGGACGTTACTCATTTGCCGGAATTCGGTACTTTAAAGTATATCCATGTGTCTGTGGATACCTATTCGGAGTAATCCATGCCACTCCCCTATCAGGAGAAAAGTCTACCAATGTGATCACTCACTGCCTAGAGGCATGGGCGCTTGGGGAAAACCCCAAGCACTTAAGACTGACAATGGGCCTGCCTATACGCTCAAGCTTTCACTTCTTTTTGTCAATCATGGAGGTCACTCTCCTTCATGGTCTACCCTATAATCCTCAAGGTCAAGGCATCGTGGAAAGAGCACATTGTACACTCAAAGAGTACCTTCATAAGCAAAAGGAGGGCGTGGGCCGTGACCTTACCCCAAAACATAGATTGTCTTTAACATTATTCACTTTAAATTTCCTGACTTTAACACTAAGGGCAAGTCTGCTGCTGACAGATATTATAATTACTCGAGCCCTTCACCAGAAGAGGTCAAATGGAAAGATGTTTTGACCAGGCAATGAAAAGGGCCCGGATCCTGTTTTAATCAGATCCAGGGGAGCTGTTTGTGTCTTTCCACAGGAAGAGGACAATCCAATCTGGATACGGAAAGACTGACAAGAAGAACCTTGAAGGCGGGAGATGACCCTCCGACGGACTCCCTAGAAGATGATTCTAGTCCTCGTCTTTCTCCTTCAGGCTTGGGTTCCTAGTATACAGGGTGATTTGTGTTGAGCTATCTTATCTGCCTTTCCTAAGCCTATGCCAGTTAGACATAATTCAGTTGTTTTCCCTAAATTTTTTATCACTAATAAGACTGTAGATTTGCCTTACCTCCCATATGATCCCATGTGGGCACCTTTAGGAGAGTCTCTATCTCTGTTAGAAGGAGGTTCTCTCTGCTTTCAGCTAGAGAAGGATGGCGAATGTATTCAATTAACATATCAAGCCTTTGGGATGTTTGATGAAGATAAAGGAGGTTGGTCGCCTTAAACCCAGAACACCAGCAACTGGGCTATTACTGTTACTAGTCAAACCTTTTGGCAAGAGGCAATCTGGACCAATGGTACCTTTATTTCGCCTACAATTGTTCATGTGGACCATCCTTTTCAACCTGAGTAACTCCCCACTGTAGTTCCGTTGATGTAGACAACATTCCTCCTTGGTCAGATTGTCAGTCCTTTCTTACTGGTTGGGCGAACCAGGATATAACTTTCTCTTATTCCCCTAATATGAGGCCTAACCCTGGAGAAATACTAGACATGGCCCAGGGTATGTTCTTACAAAATCTGGGTTGCATCCTTTTTATAAATGGCTACTGTGTGGAGTTATGGTAGTTGTACGGATCTCAGTCCGTTGGTCTTTATTCAAGGTGGATCTGCAGATAAGACCATCTTTAATGACATTTCCACCTTGTCTCTATCCTGTTACATGCCAGGACGCAAATTATACAGCGATTCTACTATAAAAATTACAGGGGTTAATACAACCCTAAAACACTTAACTTTTTGCCTACCCCAGTGTGTGTCTTTTTCCCTTTTCTGTTTATTCTTTCTAATTCCTCCTTTAAAACTTGCACGACTGATTCTTGCATGTTGTCTCAGTGTTGGGCTGCCGATCAAGCGCAGGCGTGCCATGGTTGCTAGAGTGCCAAGGTGGATTCCTGTTCCCGTGGACACTCCATCTACATTGTCTTTATTTAGACAAAAACGAGATTGTGGGATAACCTCGGATAGTATCCTAGCAATCTCTTTTAGTGCGGTTGCAGCTACTGCTGCCGGATATGCCTTAGCGACCACTGTCCCGACAAGCTCTGCTCTTAACCAGCTGTCAACTACTGTGACAGAGGCCATTGATCAACAAACTGTTGCTAATTCTCAATTAAAAGGTGGCTTAATGATTCTAAATCAACACCTAAATTTGGTGGAAAAACAAATAGACATCCTTTTCGGCCTGGCACAATTAGAGTGTGAGCAGAAAATCGGAGCACTTTGCATCGCTAGTATTCAATATAAGAATTTTACTCATGCAGCTAATTTGTCTAGGCAATTATCTCAGTATCTTATAGGTAACTGGTCCGAAAAATTCGAAGAGAGCTGGAGAAGCTGAGGGCGGCGGTGGTGGCTATCAATTCGACCTGTGTGGACCTTTCACTGACGAAGGGGCTCACTTCCTAAATTACGAATGCCCTGGGTTTCTTTAAAGAATTGGTGGGAATCTTTTCTGGGTGCTGCTGTTCTCTTAGGAGTTGGTTTCTGCTTTTGGTTCCTCTGTTCGCTTGCGCCGTGACCATGCAAGACATAAGGCTATAGTTTACCAGGCACTGGCTGCCATGGAGGAAGGTACTTCCCCAGCTGTTTGGCTGGCCTCCCTTAAGGAGATGTAGTAGAATACTTTCTAGACCCGATGATGACCATCCAGACATTATTTCCTTATTCTGACTATTTTGGACGGTGTCACCTTAATTTTTGTAGCAGAGAGTCTCGACTAGAGATGTTCTCACCTTTTGAGATAGATTCTCTGAAAGTATGCCTGAGAGCATAGAGATTTTGTGCCATATTTACCTCTCCCTGACAATATAGGTACGGAGGCGGGTGTGAGTAGCGCGCACTCTATTACCTAGTCTTCTTCACTTGCACAAGGGCTCAGGCCTCTGCTTTCCTTCGCTGTCTTGCCATTTTGGTGTCTTACGTTCAAATATGTTTGGATGAGGGACCCTGTGTCACAGGTCTGACGGGTCCATGGGTCGCCTACTGACTTTTATGGTTCGTGCGTGATATCTATGCCCTATGGTCTGGTAGCATAAGAGGCGTCTTGCCCTGCTAGTGCATGCCGTCCACACCGTGGAGACTGGCCAGTCCCTCTGACCCTGACCTGCATGACACCGCAGGCTCTTTAGCATGCTTTTACTTCCTGGAGTCTGCAATGCAGGTAATTCCTCTCTGTAGGGCCCAGCCGGAGTGTCGCCTAAGACAGGGGCCACGCCTACAGGAGATTGCCAGCTTCTCCTGGGCCTTAGTTGGCTTTTGCTGTGTGTGCGTCCAGAAGGGCTTGACTCTCTGGTCTAGTGATTGTTCTCGCTCCCTGCGTATGCTCCTTTGGAAGGGCTGGTTGCCACTATTTAAATAAAAAAAGGGGGATATGTGGAGAGCCGTTTGGCCATGCCCCGAGGGCGTGCGTGCGCCTTGGCTTGTCCTTGCCATTGACATCTCCTTGTATGGCGTGGGGCTGTGCAGACAGTGGCTGAGGTTACATCTGACCGCTCTGGACCTATGGGCTCGGACCAAGCCACGATCCGTGATTGGCCAGTATGATGTACTTTTACTTCTAGGCCGCCATTCGAAGATGGCGCCGGTTTTCCAAGGCCAGCTCAGCTCCTGAGTAAACAAGTCTGTTGCGCATGTGTTCGGCAGTTGACAGTTATGCTAATTAGGCACTGGCAGTTATGCTAATGAGCTAGTGACAGTTATGCTAATGGGCCATTGGCAGTTAACCTATCTTGAGAGAACACGGACCTATGCTAATGAGGTGTTTTCTATCTAACCTATCCTGAGCCACTTAGCCTGCCTTGGGCGGATATATAAGCAGCCCGTTTCTGCTGCTCGGGGTCCCCTTAGTCAAGATTCGTTCCTGAAATAAAGCTGTCTGAGCAGGATCCGACCGTGTCGTGTCTTACTTGCTGGTCGAGGCAGACGCGACACAAGACGAACCTAATTACCAAATGATAGGCATTTGTTAAAATGTACTATTGATAATTATTCTCTCCTATTGCTTTTGAATATGGAATAAAGATTTGATATATACATATATAAATGCTATATACTTATGAAATATTTGATAGAGATACCTCCAGGTTTTTAATATGTTTGTAATTAAATGAGCAAAATAAACTTTACAAATTATTCTATTCAGACATAATATTTTTAAAGCATTAGTATTTAATAGTCCAAGAAGAATCCCTTAATTCAAAAGTACACATTGAGAAGGTTTAAAATTAATAAAAATATTTAGAGTAATGAGTCTCTATAGTAGTATAGCATCCCCTCTGTTTCTTAGCATTTCAGAATAGGTAGGATGAAGGCTTAGCATTTTTTGTGGATCATTTTGCATCTCAGGATCTTCACATGAGTTGCAATTTTTTCTGCATCATAATTCACACAGCCCAGAAGAGCATGATAGACAGTAAGGCGAGAGGGCTGAGTGAGCAGATGTAACAATGGAAGTCCAGCTGAAGCAGGGTAGTCCTCATCTTCCTCAGGTTCAAGACGAACCTAATTACCAAATGATAGGCATTTGTTAAAATGTACTATTAATAATTATTCTCTCCTATTGCTTTTGAATATGGAATAAAGATTTGATAGACACTTAGAAAAGCAAATATTCAGTGAAAAATATAGATTTTAATGATTCTGGAGCAGGCAACCATAGATTTGGTAGTTATCTAAGAACTAGAAACAAGAACCTCACACATATCTTTGAGATGCAGCTGGTCCAAGATGAAGTATGTCCTCTCAAGAATAGACAGGCATTTCTACTTGATTGTAGATGTGGGTTTGACTAAAGACAGTAGAGGACCTAGTATCAGCTCTCCCAGGAAGATTTTCCTGGGTCTTTGGTGTCATCTCTGAGGTACCACTTGTGCATCTTTCTTAGTTTGATGTTTTCCTTGTCTTGCTTTCAATCAAATCTACCTTCCATCTACTATAAGGAAACAAAGCCACAGAAATGATAAGGCCTGAACTTGGTGGTTTTTATGTGGACAGACTAGGGATGCTATTATAAGATATTTAAAATCTCAAGAGATCTTCACTCTACACAGAAAGGATACTGTGAAAACTACTGTGAGAAGTTGATGTCTACTGAGATCCCTGTGTTGTGCATCTCAGTTCAACACCTTTGGAAAGCTGGAGTGGTCAACACCCCGTAGACATGAGGGTATCTGTGAGCATGCTTCTATTACTCTCTCCCAGGAGAGAGATACTTAAAATGCATTTGTCTCTACCAGGGACACAGCTTTCATGGATGAGAAAACCAAAGAAGTGCAAGGCAGGAACTTACCTGTTTGAGCAATGACTTAACTTCCTGTAGTACTCTTGTGAGTCTTGTGAATTTTGCAGCTATCTTTCTGACATTAGATATGAAAGCTCCAACACCAGGGATTGATTTCAGATCAGCCATATCTGCTGCTACATGCCTTAGGGTGTTGTTCCAGCCAAGCAACATACCTATGGTGACTTTCAAGAGGACCTCAGGCTAGGCAAAAACATTGAGCATCACATTAAGTAAAGAACTGTAGGTAGAATTGTATGTGATACCTAGAATAGTATTTGTACCTTGTATTATACAATTTATTGAGGATCATTTGTGCAGTGTTAGTATAGTACTTTGTAAGTACCTAGACATGGAATAGCTCTTAATAGATATTCTCTTCCCTCACTTTCTTTCACCTTTTCAATTACTGATATGCATGCAAATGTATAGAATGTCAATAGCAGATGTACAAAATCATTAAAGAGCACAAATTACATGTGGTGCATGTGCACATATTTCATGACTTATTTAAGACAGTAAGATTGGTTGTGTCAAGGAATAGAATGGGAAGCTGTATAATTTCCTATTTAGCAGTTTATAATATGCCAATACTGCATTAGAGGCTACATTTGCCTCTTGTGAAACACATGCAGTATTTTGCAAGATGTATTATCAAAGACCAAGGAGAAGGCAGCCACATCAGATGAGAAGTGCCAAATTTCCTTGGATTGCTCAGGTTTCTAATTTTTACATTTTAAACTTTTAAATTATTTTTCTGTAATGAGCTGCAGCTTTGGTGGAACCAGTGCACTTCTTCGTTGATTTGATTATTTGATGAGAAAATTGCACTGAGTACTTACCTGAATCTCTTGTTCTTGTGTTGTGCTATCTGAAACAGGAAGGGAATAATTGTAGCACACCAGGGGAATTTTTCCCCAGGAGACTCGAACTGGAGAGTGTTCTTTATCCTGGAAATCATGAGAACATTCAGGAAATGCAGAACGGGGGTGGTGAATCCAGGAGCAGGACAATAATGGGTTTGATCTTGCTTACTACTGCAGGATGAGTGCTATGTTAAATATTCGGGAATGAGGAAAGTGAAGCTTTCATGTAGTTAGTGTGTTAGACCTGTAATCTCACTTTCTTAGCTATTTATTTTAGTCTACTAAATTTCTTTCTTTCTTCCTTTCTCTTTCTTTCTTTCTTTCTTTCTTCTTTCTTTCTTTCTTTTCTTCTTCTTCTTCTTTCTTTTCTTTCTTTCTTCTTCTCTCTCTCTTTTCTCTCTCTCTCTCTCTCTCTCTCTTCTTTCTTTCTTCAACACTTTGGCAGTTGTTTTATGATAAGAACATGTGTTAATGGCATTTGACCATAACAACTAACAAACAAGTAAACAAAATATAGAAGCAGACACATAAAACCATGTATAAACTAAGTAAATAAATATTTGTTTATTTAAAAGGTCAAGGACCAGTATTATACTCAAGTTCTAACATACTAAAGCAGACTTTGATCTACTTTTGCTCACTGTGACGCTGAATGGATTATTTATTACTTTACTGCCAAGTCGCAAAGAAACTATAGACTAGACTCACTCAATACCTGTGGCTCAACCCAGCAGTTCTCACCATGCCCCTTACACTAAACCTCTTCTTAAGCTTGGTGGTTGGGCTGTGCTTCCCTTTCCATAGCTTCTCAATCCTATAGAAACTTGTGACTTTGGCTATGCACTCTCTTGTTTCTTGACTTGTCTTGGCCTCTTTTCTCAGCTCTTTCTTGGCTCCTTTCTTTGTTCTCTTTTCTGTTGCTTCTCCATTTATTTATTTATGTATTTATGTATTTATTTTAATTTTCAATATTTATTTATATATTTACATCCCAAATGCTGCTTCCCCTCCCTTTCCCTCCCTCGTAAAGTCTCTCTCCACAACCCTCCCCTTTTCCTCTGAGAGGGTAGGATTCCCTCTTAGTAACCCCCCACTCTGGCACATCAAGTCTTTGCCAGATTAGGCACACCTTCTTCCACTGAGAGCTTAATACATTCTCCAATTTATTTTTCTCTTGATTTTGCATACATGCTTTTAAAAAGTTATTTTTGGAAAAAAGAAGGAAAAAAGGAAACTATAAAACACTTGAGTTTTAACGATGCTCTTTCCTAGAATATCAATGGCACAGTGAATACATATCTTTATTTGGGAACTGTTGGTTTCCTGTTATTTCAATTTTCATTTAGTGCATGTACCTTGACAATAACAATTTCTTACAAAATTCAAAGTACAATTTTCTGATTGTATTTAAATCAGTCATTAAAAACTCAAGATGACATCTGAAATGTAAATAAATAAAATATCCAATGGGAGGAAAAACTCAAGCACAATATTTTCAGAATATTATACAATGAAGAACTAAAATATAAAACAGATACTATACTTAATGTTTACATATTAATATTCATTGACATTGCACTTTATTAAGTAAACTATTTAAAATACTTATGTAAATGTTATAGTGAGCAAAAAACTAAAGATTAATGAATTATCAAGGATCCTAACAAGCTGTAAGACTACCCCTCAAGATTGCAGAATGAAAGAAATTCTAGTAATTAAATAGGACATTATGAGTATGCTTATTGTACATATGAGGGGCTTGCTTTGCAAGCTCACTATTGATTGAAGTTCTTGTCTATGTTGCTACCTTAACTGACTTGGAGGGTACATATTGGCCTTCAAAGCACCTTCACCATAAGACAGGGTCTAGTTACAGTTGGAAAATTGGTTTCTTTAGAGTGATAAGCTAACATCTTACAATGACTATTAAGTGTAGGGATTTCTGAGAAGCTATTTTCTTACAATTATTATTACTACTATTGACTTTCTCCTCTTGCATTATTTCTCTCATTTTAGTTCTGATTAATTCAAGCCATACCCTACAACCATTCTACTTTCTTGGATATCTGCATTGCACTAAGTGAAACATGCTGACAGAATTGGCCCCCAACATCCAAAAGAGGAATGCAGAGAGTGTTCTCAGGCATGGATTTTGGGGCTTTGTGTCATAAGTGGAAACATTTTAATTTAAAAAATAATTAGAAACACCAAAATGTGTTTTAGAGAAAAAGAATCATTTAAAGACTTTTTCCCCTTAAATGGATAGATTTCATCAAATTATTTTGTTTTTCTGGTTCTATCTCAGCAGCCAACGGCTCATTGTGCCTGTGTAGGTATATTATATGATAGTTACATCACAGTGCTTCTCCACGGAACTGAGGTACTGTCCAGATATTGTGTGACAACTCCTCATGGGAGCATCCCGAAGTTAATAAGGTACTTACAAACTCATTGAATATTTCTGAAGTGAGGCGATTGGTGTTCTCAGATAGGCCATGTGCCCGATTAAGCAAGTACTCGAGAGTCAGCTGGCATTGCCCATTTATTGCTTCACACATGGGCACAGAGACCACATTCTCCCACAGAAGCAGGTTTGACAATAGCAGCAGCAGGAGTACCCCTGCCATAAAGAAAAAAGTCACTTATATGGTCTATTCATGTGAAGTTATAAGCATCAGACTGTCTAGGGAGGCCTTGTCTAGACACAGAGCCCTCCCTTGTACAACCTAGTACATTTGAGCTGGCTTGGGAGAACAAACATCCTCCACTGTGAAAATTACCTCAATCCTTTGTTCTACATGCTGTGATAAGACAAGGTGCTAGGACCTCTTCTCTGATCACAAGCACCTTTCAAATTTGTGATGATTTATGCTAATTTCATCATCAAGGCACTTCTGGTAGATAGACCTCTAAAACATTGGTTATTTATCATTGGAAAAGGAAGAATCAAGTATGTACCACATTAGAAAGTCTCTTAAAGCATCAGGGATGGTACTCAGAGAATTTTCTGAAATAAATATATGAGGGTCAGCCTGGGGCATGGTAGAAAAAATGTTAGACATAAAGTATGAAGACTGGAGTTACAATCTCCTGAAACTAAACAAAATTCTTGTGGGAGTTGAAGCCCTTGTTAAGTCCAGCCTTCTTATAAGGCAGAGACAGAAAATCCCTAGAGAAAGCTGGATAGAAAAACTAGCCTTATAGGTAGATTGGGATTATAGTTGAGATGCTTCAATGAATAAGGTGGATGATCTATTAAAGATGATTCCTGACATAAACTTCAAGCTTCCAAGCATCACACATGCATGAGAAGATGTATACAAGCACATTTAATCAGATGCATATACATGAAAATGAAAGTATGCAAACCCTCCAAAAAACAAAAGCAAGTAAACACAAACCAAAACTCAAAAAACAATGTCAAAAACCTGTAAGACTAAGAAAGTAAGTTCCATAGAATATTTAATAGATGGGATTTGAAATGTCCAAACTAAAGAGAGGGTACTGTTAAAGACTGAGGTGTGGGAAGTAGCTAATCTCACATACCTCAAATAATTAAATACATCAGAAAAATTATTCAGTGTGAAAGTTATTAATCAAACATTTTAAAATCAAAATCAAACTCATCAAAATTCACAGCATCTAAATTTTTTGAAAACATGATGATTCTGTGATTTTAATTTATACTTGATAAACACAAACAGACACACAGACACACACACAGACACACACACACACACACACACACACCTTGTATTGCTTAATGAAGAGATGTATCAGTTTAGATATGTTACTTTTTTGTTTCACATTTCATAAAATAAATTCAATTATTATAAATCCACATTTTTATATTTCTTTTATTTTTGAACTTATAATATACTTATGTCATTTTGTATGCACATCCTTTTCTAAAACCTTTCCATGTAGCCCTCCTTGCTTCCTTTCAAATTCATGGCCTCTTTTCTCATTAATTATTGTTATATACATATATGTACCAATTTAGTTTTCTTAAATATATTATCAATAATATAAAGGCAAAAACAACATTAGCATGCTTTTCTTTTTACAAAATCATTTGGTTTGAGGCAAGTTATCAAGACAAGCAAAACACACATTCATTAGAATTGTTCACTTTCAGCTGAGACTGAGTTTTGTTAGGTTGATTCAAGTCAGTCGGTCTAGAGTAGTGACCTAGGACCAGAAAACTTTACCTGCTTTCTTTTGGAATTATGACAGTTTGGACCTATACTCTCTCGTGGTCTCATTCCAGATAAATTCTCATTTTGAGATGGATCATTTCTTGTCCTAAGGCTGCTCTAGGCATTTGAGATTGTGCCAAGCTCTCCCAAGACTCTATGCAAGAGATATCAATAACATGAATATCTTGTTGTCCTCTTGTTCTCCCTACTTCAGCTGAGACAACACAAATTTGTGCAATTGCTACATTTTTCTGGAACAAGAAAGTTTTCTTTTAGAACTGTTGAGTTAAAAGTCTCATGCCCATTATAGCAAAGATTATAAATTTTCTGAAGTACTGCATGAAACTGGGGAAGTTTGTCCAAGTGTAACTTAGTGTAAAATGATGAATTCCTTCAGAAGAAGTGAAGAAATACTTACAGGAGCATGGTTGAGCTAAAGACAGCTGCATCTTTTAAAATTTTCAGCAGTGTGGATACCAACTGAGAAGAGCTACTTTTCTAGAATCCTTCCTTCAGGTAATCTCCCACCACCTATGTAGTCCTCCTGACCACTCCCAAAATCTGTAGAGATAGTTGCAGGAGGAAATGATACTTGAATTCCCAGGTGAGGGTCCTGTGATCTTTATTCTTCCAGGAATGTTGACAGTCTCATCACCATTAGGTTGCCCTTGACAGAAATATTGTTGTCCTTATTTCTACACATGGCCTTCAGTTATATCATAAATCAGCACTCACAGATTGTCACTGTAGAGGAATGTAGCTTTTCCTGAGGCTTTCCCCTTTCCCTTAGGCTATTACACTCTGCTGTCAACTCTTCATCAAAGTTTCCTGATCAATGAAATGTGTGATAAACTTTCTTTTGATTCCTTTATGAGCTTTGGGACACCATGTCACAGTAAGAATAATAAAATAATAACATTATTTTAATTGATATGACTCTCCTCCACTATCCTCCAACCTCTGTGGAATTGATCTTTGCTACCTAGACTGACAACAGCTGTCATGTGTTGTATAAATTTATTTTGGGTTTCCATTGCTGTAAAGATATACCATGACCAAGGTAAATCTTATAAAGGACAAGATTTAATTGGGGCTGACTTACAGTTTCAGAGGTTGAGTCTATAATCATCATGGCAGGAAGTATGGGAGCCTGCAGGCAGACAAAGGACAGGAGGTACAGAGAGTTCTACATCTAGTTCTGAAAGGAACCAGGAAGAGACTGACTCTTCTTCAGGTGCCTAGCCTGAAGATTGCAAAGCCCACCTGCACAGTGACACATTTCCTCCAACAAGGCCATACCTACTCCAACCAGGTCACCTTCTAATAGTGTCACTTCCTGGGCGAAGTATATTCAAACTATCACAACATACCACATCTGTTTATCAAAATAACAGTGTAAGCCTCCCTACTGGGGAAGGTTAGGACCCTCCTAAGGGTTTTGGCACAGATTTTGGCACAGCTTAGAATACAAAATGTGGGTTCCCATTTCAAACAAGTCTTTAACCAAATGGAAAGTAGTCAATTGATTTTATCTATGAATGTTGTGCCACTATTGGAATAACAGTTATATTCTGCCTGGATTTGTTATTTTGTTAACAAGCATCTTAGCAGGTCATTTCTTGACCCTTCATCCTAGTATCCAGTTTATTTTGGCCTTAACAAATCAGAAGGCCTAGGTCCCTAGGTCAGGCCCAGACTTATTTATCTATACTTCAAGCCAAAGCCTATTATGTCTTCATCAGCAGGCTCTCCACTTTTGGTTTTGACATATGTAAGTGTGGTGCATGTGCTTTGTGAAAGGCCATTGAGGCCTTCTTGGTTTAACACAGTCAGGGCAGTAAGTACCTTGTCATTGTCACTGGTCAGTTATCTTATGGCTTTTGTGCTTTTATTCCACCATGTGCTGTGCCCATGTTGAAATTTTTAACAGCTATGCCTATAGTTCCTTTAAGAATGGAAGATACATTAGTATTGTATCATGCCAATATTAAAGTGGGGTGGGCATGTCCTCTGAATATATTTTGCTACCTTCTCTACAAAAGTGAAATTTGTTGAAGAATACACCATGCAGGGCTATCCTAGAAACACCAACAAGGGTTACAAAAATGTACAAATATCTCATTGCTTTTAGAATCATTTGTTCTAAGTGTCTTCGACAGGCTGTGTGTGAGTCACTACTTATTTAGCTCTTGAAAATACACTATTGCTGGGCAGTGGTAGTGCACATCTTTAATCCCAGCACTTGGGAGGCAGAGGCAGGCAGATTTCTGAGTTAGAGGCCAGCCTGGTCTACAGAGTGAGTTCCAGGACAGCCAGGGCTACACAGAGAAACCCTGTCTCGAAAAAAACAAAAAGCAAACAAACAAACAAAAAGAAAATACACTATTATTCTCCATATTCCATTTGGCTTCCTCATCCTTAGACATCTCAAAGGGCCAAGCAGCTGGCAAGATACAGACATCCTGTTTAGTGCAAGGGCAAATAGATGATGGTGCTCATTGGCATCTGCTATACACCCTCATTTCACTGGCTCCACATATCTGATCTACTCCAGGATGGCTTTACAATGGCTTCCTGGTGACACATCCTGCATCTGGGTTTTCCTAATGGTTTTCATTTTGGTTATGTACTAATTTCAACTTACAATTGACCCCCACAGAGAAACTCTGAAACTTTGGTATACATCATACATAACAGCATGCTCACTCACCCCAGCAAAGGTTTTGCAGTAGAGACATGAACACTATAATTTGTATCATATAAATTATTTTATGGCCAATTAATTTCTTTCATTTTCTTTCTTTCTTTCTTCTTCTTTCTTTCTTTCTTTCTTTCTTTCTTCTTTCTTCTTTCTCTCTTTCTTCTTTCTCTCTTTCTCTCTTTCTCTCTCTTTCTTTCTTTCTTTCTTTCTTTCTTTCTTCTTTCTCTCTCTCTCCTTTCTTTCTTTTGTTTTTTCTTCCTTTCTCTGCTCTCAAATATGTTCAGCTATTGCTGCCCGTTCTTCTAGTTAATTTTGAAGTTATCATAAATTAGTTTTATTTTTCATCAATTTACTTATTCAATTTATATCATAATTGCACCCCCTACCTCCTTTCCTCCCAGTCCCACCTACACCCCCTTTTCTTCTACATCCCCAATTCTAGAACACAATTCTACAGCTGAGTGGTATTTCCATCCAGTAGATCTACTGTCTTTTTAAAGAATTTTTTTTAGAAAAACAATGAATGTCTTTCTTGTATATGTCCAATAGAAATAAATACAGTAATAAGACACAACTATAATTTCCATTTAATATCTCTCATCCATGTATTGTGTTAGGTGCTATAGGTAAATTTAAGTTAGAATGAATTATTCTTCTTTTATGAGGGAAAACTGATGCTTAAATAGTTTAATTTCCTAAGGCCCAGGCAAGTTGATTATTTGTAGAAGTGTTAGTTAAGGCATAGTTTTGTTTTAAACAATATATAATTCTCATTACATTAATTAAGTAATTCCAAATGCACATTCAGTCACACTTAGTATATTTATAGTATTTCAAGTTTCAAAGTATTTTTGTGTCCCTACAACAAAACTCCATACTTATTAAACATACACTCTCTATTTCAACTCTCCTCCTGGCAGTTGAATTTGCTTTCTGTGCTTATGGGTTTAGATATTCTGAAAATTGATATATGTGAAATTGTATGAAATGTGACTTTGCATTTGTTGTCCTGTCCTTAAGGATTCATCAAAGACGGAGTAAGAAAGGTTCTAACTAAAAATAAAATACAGTTTTACTGCTGAATTCTACAAGACGTCTAAAGACACATGGAAACCAAGGCTTCTAAAAGTAGCTCATGAAACAGAAAAGGAAGAAACCATAACACAATCATTCTATGAAGACAGTATTATTCTATCACCAAAACCAGACAAACCCACAACAAGAATCACAACTTATACATTATTCCTCTCCTAAGCGTATAGGCAAGTTTTCTGTATGAGTAATGCTAACTAAATGCTCCAATGCATTTTAAAACTCATCACTGACCATGTTCAATTAGGCTCATTCTGAAAAGACAAGTATGATTCAGCATATGCTAATCAACTGATATCCTACACCAAATAAACAGATCTCGAAACTGAAATCTGATTATCATTTCAATAGGTGTCTTAAAGCCACTGTAGAAGGTAGAACCTACGGTCATGATATAAACACTGAAGAAGCAAGAAATACAGGCATCACAACTCAACATAAGAAAGGAAATATGTAAGAAACCTGTAATCAGCATCATCCAAAGTGGCAAAGACAGAGAAAGCCTTTCCCCTAAATTTATGAGAATGAAAAGGGTGTCCACTTTTATTGATATGATACTTACAATCCTTTCTGGGGCATAAAGCAAGAGATTGAAATATAACGACTATAACTAGGAAACAGAGAAATCAAAGTATCTGTATTTATATAATGTATTTGCCATTCTCTATAGTGCTTAAAATTTTAGCTAGAACAACAAAGCAAGTATTTACATACTGAAGAAAAATTTAAAACAGACAATAGATATGGGAAAACTCCCATGCCTATTAACTGGCAGAATTCATACCATGAAAAGGGTTGTATTACCAACATATATCTATAGATTTAGTGCAATTGCCATCCAAATTCCATTGTCTTCAATGATAACAAAACTATACAATTAATATAGAAATGCAAACCTCCAAATAGTTAAGTATCCTGAAAACTAAGGGCAATGCTGGAGGAAACACAATCCTGATTTCTTGTGAAGTACCATAGCAGTAATAACACAACAGAATGTTCCTGGCACAGAAATAGACACGTGGGCCAATGACATGGAGCAATAGGCTCAGAAATAAAATGACCAAGGTGCTGAAACATACATTGCATGAAAGAAATGAAAATAATAGATAGTCAATAAATTATACTCAGGAATCTCAATATCTATACTTTGAATAAGAAAAACACATCCATAGTTCAAACTCTGTACATTAATAAATTCAAAATGGGTGCAAATGTTAAAATGAGCTATGAACATTGAAATGGTAGGGGGAAACTTTCAGGACCCAAGCATCAGCATTGGTAAGATCGTTCTGAAGGGATTGCATCAAGAAGTTCAACAAATGCTGAGGAAGATATGAAGACACAGCAACTTTCATCCACTTTGAGTGGAAATGGAAACCACTGAAGAGCTTACAGAAGCAGAGAAAGCCAGATATGAAGAAAAGCATCATGCTTCTATCATATGCAAATATGTATGTTTAAAATGAGTAAGTACATTATATGCATATGATATTAAAACAGAATTGAAACTAAGAGCAGTGAACAGGGCCTAAAGGAGAGCCATGTAGGGTAAATAAGAAAATAGGGAATGAAAATAGGCAAAATGTCACATATGTCTTTATGTAGAAAGCTGATTTAATCATATGCATTCATCCACACATGTATTTGACATGCTTAGTGGAGAAAAGAATTATTTTTGTAGCCCAATGAGCTGAATTTTATCCCTGAAACCCATATAAATGTGAAAGGAAAGATCAACTTCTTTACATTTGATGTGAAAGCAGACACAGGAAGATATTGCCAGAGGCCAGGACCATAGATGAGGGAGAAAAGATGGATGCATGTAGCAGAGAAGCAAATGAGAACTAGAAACAGGGAGATGTGCACAAGAAAATGGCTTAAGGACACCCATTCATTTGTGTACTAACTTAAAGGAAAACATAACAAGAAAAAATAGAAATATAGTGGCACCAATGAGATAAAAACATATATACTATTTTCTCAGAAAAAAATAAAGTGACTATTAGTATCTGATAGATGAGGATTTCAACATGAAATTCTTACCTACAAAGAATACAGAAAATTGCACAAGGATAAACAGGTCTGTCCAAGGTCTGGAGAAATTGGTTACTACTTATGAGCAGTGGCTCTCTTGCAGAGAACTCAGGTTCCATTCTTAGCACCCACATGTTTGTTCAGGATTGCCTATCTCTAGTTCCAGGGGATGTGATGCCCTCTTCTGGCCTTTTTGGACAACAGGAAGGTCTATGGTGCACAGATACACTACAGGCTAAACACTGCCACACACACAAGCACACGCACACGCACATGCACACACACACTTTAAATGGTGTGTCAAGCAGGAAGACATTAAAATCTCAAATATGTGCACAGCAATCAACAATTCCCCAAATACCCAAAGACCATAATACAATGAACTCAATGGAGAAAAAAAAATCAAGACTTATGTCCTGTAAAAATCCTATTTCTAAATCCGAGACTGGGAGGTAAAGCAGTGTCAATGTTGGAGCATGCACCATGTCCAAGACAGACCACACCTCAGCCCCAAAGCAGAGCTCAGCAAATTCATATATATTGTCTCAGAAAATCATGAAGGAAAAGTAGAATTCAGTAGAGGAAACCTGTACACATCAATTAACACACTTCTCAGCAACTCAAATGTGATGAAGGATGTTTCCAAATATAAAACTTGCAAGAAGCCCTGGTTAAAATACAAGACAGGGACAGTGCAAGAAGCAGCATATGCAGCAGTGGCAGGGGTTCTGAAAGGAGAAATGGGAAGGAGGGAGATCTGAAGTCAGCCATCTATGCCATTGTAGAGAAACTTGTGACACTAGAAAAAGAGGAAAGAATTAGAAAGATCATGCAAAGTTGTAGAGAGCAAGGAAACAGAAAGTCAGCAGAGCACTCCGCCCTTTCTGTTGTGGAGTTCATGACATTCTAGGAAGATGGACAAGATGGCATGACACAGGAAGCTGTCACCACATGACTGTGGTGGGGGAAGCACAGCATCTCTCACTGGCTCCTGTGTTCAAAGTCCTGAGTCTTCCTCCTGCTGTCCTTTCGGATGTAAAGGTTAGTTAACATTTTATTGTCAAATTCATTTAGAACTGGTTGAGATAATGACATTGTTTTTTTTTGTGATAGTAACTTGCTCTTGATAAACCTTTTTTAGCACACTGTCACCAAAAGGTTAGATATTTCCTCTAACTGAATTTCTAACTAGGTAGTGTAGAGAACCTGATTAGCAGCCCCAGATAAACTTCTCTGATTCCTTCCAACTGTGGACAGGACTGAGTTCTTATAATGTGTTCTCTGTCACAACTACATCTGGGACCTCAAATCCTGATACTGCCATTAAGAACAGTTTCACCTACAGAGAGTCACCCAAAGTTGGCCAGAGTGAGATTATTCTTTCTTCAGGGCCCTAGGGATATTCAATTGGAGAAATTTCTAAAGGAATGTTGATTTAGAAGCCTGTTTTTCACCTCTACTGAGTCAGTTATGAAGAAAACACACACTATGCCACATAAATAGTTATAATAATATAGAGCGCCACAGCAGATCATGAAAGGTCTCATCTCCCAGAGTTTTTCATTGGAGCTTTTATGATAGGCAAGATAAAGTGTTTCCCATGACTACAGCAGAGATCTCCAAAAATTTATTTAAATTCAAATTTAAATAGACAAGTTTCCTCACACACTGGGCTTTGGGATATTTATTCCACAATGCAAAATATTGCTACATAAACCAGTGTTTAAACCTCAGACAAGTGAAGATGGGTTAGTCTCCTCTCACCTGCCAGGGCAAAGTCACCCAGGTGGCATCTGTGTGCCTTTCACACATCAAACAGGAAGACAAAGATGAAACAAACAAACAAACAAACAAATGACAAGGATGCTCAAACAGGGTTTATAGAGCAAGGACATGAGCACTTATAAACCTTGCTGTCACAACCAGATAGTCAAGGGAGCCTGCAAAATGGCAGGTATCTCCATGAATTTCCTTTGAATACTGGAACCCAGCAAACTAAGGTCTAGATTGCAAGAGCTCTATGAGAACTCTCCCAATTCTAAACCCTAATGACTATAGTATTTATTACAACATCAGTATCCATTTCCCTACCAGCTCACACATGTTCTTCTGTAGACAGTGTCACACCTCAAGGTCACAGCATTCTTTAAGAACACCTGCGCTGCATTTCCAGCTCTGGGAAACTCTAGCCAGGGGGTTTCCTCATAGTTGACTTAATTTAAAACTACTCCTGGACAAATAGACCATAAATCTACTTCCACAGTTCCTTTTTTAGTATACATTTAGAAACAGAAGTTAGCAAAGGAAAATAGATTTAGTTTGAAATTTGGTTAATCAGAGAGAGGAGAAATGAAGAACTGTAGTCTCTCTGGCAGGCTACCTCACAACTTATAAAACATTTTATGACATAGGCTAGATCACATGTAATGGAGACTATGAGAGAGGTTGTCTGCTTGTTTCTGGGTGTCAAGGGTTTCCAACTTCAATTGCTCCATTATCCAGTAGTGACATAGTTATTATGGGATATAATATTTTTATGCATTTCTAAATCTGGTTAGGTTCTTTATTGAAAGGCACATTCCTTTGATTGATATAGAGTTGAAATATTTTATGTCATTGGAAGCAGTGAACATCAATGGTTAAAAAATAGGGAAAAAAGCTGTAAAGCTGATAAAAGTTTGGTTTTTGTCCTGGAAGTTGGCAACTACCCATCCATCTCACAAAGTGCCTGTCATTGGTGCATAGATATGGGAAAAAAGCAGAGTTCCGGAAAAAGATTTACTTTGTCCTAGGGTTAAGAAGTTAATCACAATTCTCCAGAGAGTCTACTGTGACCATTTCTCGCCTGTAAATAAGAATATTGATGGTGGACATTGCATGAGAGCACATGTTGCATCATGCATTAGTGGTTTGCTTGAGGATGTGAACAGTAAAGTGATCATGTGATCATGTGCTATGGGTGGAAATGGGAACCTGTAAGGTAACATTGCTCACCCAGCCCTAGGCACTTTCAGCAGATGGTAGTGACTGATGAATACCTTTGGGCCACAGTAGCCTGTCAAAAGTGGGAGGACAAATTGAGAGCCGATTTAGATGGCAGTTCAGAATGCGGACCTGATCAAATGTCACTGGAGCTGCAACAGATAAAACAGATTGAAGTCACACATAACTGTATTCTGGGTACAAAGAGAACAGAAATCAATAGCCTAAAAGCAACAAGAAAATCTACGACACTGGGTAAATCAAACAAGTAAGACAGTCATGGCAGAGGAACCCTGAGAAGAGATAACACACATACAAGTGAATGAAAAATGAATAAAGTATATCCAAATATTTAGGAAAAGCCTAATGCAATCCTGAAAGGAAAATTTGTAGCATGTAATGGTATTGGGTGAATGTCTTGAATCAACACTCTAAACTGTAATCTAATAACTCAAAAGGAAATTAGAAAGGAGAAAAAATGAGAAAGAAATAAAAATCACAGTATTAGAAATACTATACCTAGACCAAGACAAAGTACACTCAGTGAATGCCCTGTGTAGTTAGTACATATTTTTCTACTCCATTTTGATTGTGTTCTCCATAGAATTCTGGTTTTACATAGGATCTGAGCTCTGACCTGTTATTTAGTCTGATCATAAAGTTCCTCTTTCTGGGTGAGGATTGAATTCCATATAAACTCATCCCATCTATTACCTACCTATATCGTAGTCATATTTTGTTCTTATCCATACAAGATTTATGTTATTTATGTTTATGTATAAATTCATGACATTTTACATAAAATTTGCACATTTAAAAAATAAAAAAAAATATTAAAAAAAAGAAAGAAATCAGTAAGACTGAATCCAGGAGTCACAAAATAGTGAATCTGTGAGTTGATTCTTAGAAGAGAAAACAATCAGTAAGCTTACAAACTTCTAAGAAGACTGACAAGATAAAGAAAATGAAGCCAGTCATTAAAAATAATTTTTTGAATGGAATTGAAATGCTTTCCACAAGCTCATGTTTCTGAATAGCTGGTCTTCAGCTGGTGTCACTGTTTGGAAGGTTTTATAACCTTTAAGAAGAGGGTTTTACTCACCATTTTAAGATGTACCCTTTGGTTAGGTCATGCTGAAATACAGACCAGAAAAAAAAAAAACATTTTTTTTTCTTGGAACAAAAAGTAAATTGTGGAACACAAGTAAAAATATAGTATATAATAAGGTTAAAACTCTAATTCTGCCTGTTAATTTAATAACTCTATCTGGGGGTCCATTTTCAGATTCAAGTCATGTACTTTGGTTGTCAACATGTTGATGTTGTTAAAGACAGGCTTTAACATGATGGGCAGGAATAAAAGTATTCCCAGGACAAAAAGGGCTAGCATGATCAAGCTATATATGCCATTCTTGAAGCTTGACCAAAATGGAAATACTGACCTCAGGCCATGGGTAATTTTATCAGCAGCAAAAGTACATGGCTTGAACCTGAAAATGGACCCCCAGTCAGAGTTATTAAATTAACAGGCTGGCAAGCCAAGAACAGGTAAGATTCTGCACAGAGCCTTACCAACCTAAGACATAAATGCATTGCTTTTGATAATGCATATTCCATGATCCGTAAAAGGAAGCCATTCTTGTCAGAATGACCTAAGACAGGCTCAGTCTGGTTTATGAAATAAAAAAGGGGGAGAGGCAGAGAGCTTTTGGGGCTGCTTGGCAAGAATCTGACATGGGCCAAGGACAAGGAAATGAGCTGCTTGGCAGGAATATGACATTGGCCAAAAACAAGGAAGAGGGCTTCAGGCAGGAATCTGGTTAGGCTAGAACAAAGAAGTAATCTCAGGCAGGAATCTAAATATTAGGCTAGAACAAGGAAGTAGGCTTCAGACCTGAAAATGACTTTGGGCTAGGACAGGAAAGTTGGTTTAGATATTTTGATCATCCTAATAAGCCCTTACAAACAGTTATCACAGGAGTGTCCATGGAATTTTGTTTATTGCCTTGCTTGTTCTCTGACTATTTGTATTTATTGTCTTGTTTGTTCCTTGACTATTTGCATCTATTGTATTGCTAGTTTCTCAACCTGGAACTTACATTAATACTTGCATGTAATTAAAATGGTATAAAAGCGAAAAAGAGGAGGAGGGATAGGATAGGGGGATTGTAGGGAGGGAAAATAGGGAAAGGGGATGGGATCTGAAATGTAAATGAATAAAATATCCAATAAAAAAAGGAAAAAAAACTCCAATTCAAAAGAATCTTCCTAAAAGGCATGTGAATAATAATTTTGTTTTGAAGCAAGGCAATAAAAATAAAAATAAAAATAACAACAACAATAACAACAACAACGTCAATGAAATGACACAAAGACATTAGTCAGATTCTGTTTAGAATTCTAGAGACAGATAAACTGACCCATTTATGCCAGTTCTTGAAGGATAAGCTAAGATTCCATGCCAAAAAGTGTATAGTCAGTTCTGTGAACTACACATTGTAGATTTCTAGCCAAAGTGTCACCAACTGAACAGGTATCTTGGCAAAAGTTTTAGAGAAGTCCTTGTACCTAGGGATTCCATGGTACAGTGTTGTGCTGCCTAGTTTTATGTCAACTAATACCAGCTATAGTCATTTGAGAGGGAGGAACTTCAACTGAGAACATGCCTCTGTAAGATCAGGCTGCAGGTAAACTTGTAGGGCATTTACTTAATGATTGATGTGAAATGACCCAGCCTTATGGTGGGTGGTGCCACCCCTGGGACAGTTGGTCCTGGGTTCTATAAAAATGTAGGTCAGTGGATCTCAACCTGTGGGTTGTATCACTCTTATCAGTGGTTGCTTTTTAGATATCCTGCATATCAGATATTTACATTATGATTTATAACTATCAAAATTACAGTATTAAGTAGCAATTAGTATAATTTCATGGTTGAGGGTCACCATAACATGAGAAACTGTACTAAAGGGTCACAAAATTAGGAAGGTTGAGAACCGCTGAAGTAGGTTGAGTAAGCCAGTAAGCAGCATCCCTCCATGACTTCTGCATCAGTTCTTGCCTCCAGGTTCCTACGTCTTTTGAGTTCATGCACTGATTTCCTTCAGTGATGAGCTATGATGTGAAAATATAGGCCAAATAAACATGTTACTCTCCAATTTGCTTTTGGTCATGGTATTTCATCATAGCAATAGTAACTAGGACAAGTGTTAATAGTCCTCATAAACACCTCTCAGAGCAGATGCTGGCATTCTTTCCAACCTATAATTGCCAGTGTTTCTCAACTGTGTTTTCATGTTAGATGGTTGTATAGCATGGAACCAGATATCTGGGGTCTTTTTAGAGGCTACCATTTGTTAGAGCCCAGTAGAGTGGGCTGGAAAGACTGTGAATTTCTTATCTTCAGATGTCAGAAACTTTGATCTTGATAAATTTCTGTCAATGAAGTCACCAGGTATCAAGATTTGTAGCATACTCTCCAAGTGCTCCAAATTCTTACACACCACAAGGAATTGAAGAGAGACACACAGTTGCAGCAGAAACAGAGACAGTTTATTGAAATTATGAAATATGCACACAATAGGATTTCATTTAGTGATAAAGAAAAAAATTATAAAATTTACAGGAAAGGGAAATAAGATGACCCAAACTCAAAGAGACAAATTTCTATGTTCTCTACTCTGAAAAGATTTTACTTACAATGTACATAAAGAAAAGAGAGGGGAGTGTGAATGTAAGTTGTAAAATTTTGAAGGGGACTATGAGACTGAACAAAGCAGTTGGGGACAGGAAACAGTATATAAGGTACACATGACACAAATGTAGAAAGGAGACTTATAATGTAAGATGTTAGACAAAGTCATTTCAGAGGTATTGAGAGAGGAGGGGAGGAGGTAGAAATGAACAAAGATTAACTTTCTTTGAAGACGCATGTCTTAATAAAAC
This sequence comes from Mastomys natalensis, assembly GCA_021653895.1. Taxonomy (NCBI): domain Eukaryota; kingdom Metazoa; phylum Chordata; class Mammalia; order Rodentia; family Muridae; genus Mastomys; species Mastomys natalensis. Next base: position 13,522 of record JAJTUV010001582.1, on the reverse strand, counting down.
CTAATACTGTGTATGCTAATTTAACTTTTTACAGACACAAGAAATAATAAGAAAGAGAGTGATAGTGTACTACTAAGTGGGAAGATGTGGACGTGTATGGAGAAAATCATCAGCAACTCAACTGGAGCTCATGCACTAAATGCTGAGGTTTTCACGCACAATAGCACAGGCTTTTGTGCTATGTAGGCTTACTTATGTGTACTCTTACATGAAATGTGATTTACAAATTCATATGCTATGTGTATTATTGTCAACTTACATCCCCAATGAGGGTGCACATTCCAGCATTACAATGAGCCATAGGATATGTTGGACTCTGTGACATGCATCTGCACCTGGTCCTGTGGTGACTGTCAGTCAGCCAAGACCAAGATTTCTTTTTCAGTGGAATGTGCTGGCTTTGTAAGGCTTCCATGACACCAATCTCCAGCATCCTCTTCTGCATTACAATTGCTACTTCAGTGATCAGACTATCAGTCTCCAGCTTGCCTGTTATTACTAATGCAGACTAAAAGATCAAATGACATGACACACCAAAGGCATTCTCAACTTAGAGGGCATTCTTAGATGATAAAGACAATAGACAGGTAGAATGCTGTGAAAGAGCCATCAAAAGATTTAATATTCTCTGGTCTACAAGCAACAGTAAAGAGCCTCCAAAATATATTCTAATTTTATGCACATTTCCTAAGAATACAACAGTCCCAGGTATCTGACTATTTATTCATAATACAATAAAGTCATTACTCTCAGGTGATAACCAAAGTAAGGCGAGGGGCATCCACAGATTTTTAATGCCAGATATAAAGAAGATTAAAACATAGAGCCCAAATGCTCATATAAATAACATCGCAGTCACAGGCGGAGAAGCTTTGTGGAACAGAGTGACCGTAATTGACATATAAATTTATAAAGCACTAAAGGAACAAAGATGGGATCAGAGAAGCAAGTCACTCAAGGGGGAATATAGGAAGATTTTTGATAACATCAAATGAATTTATAGGAAGGGGATGACAGAGCTATTAAGTGTAAAGCACAGTTCACTGAAGGGATGAAGTGGTGCCAGTGATTTGACAGTGCACCTACTGTTCTGAAGAAAGGATATCTCCTGAGGAGAGAACCACTTCAGCCTTTTCTCCAATAGGACAGTCAGTGTTGTTTATATGGGCATGCAGGGCCACAGGAGACACGATATTCAATTATGAATTCTTTAGTGCCTTATGAGTTGAAACAATGTTTTATTTTTGATCAATGGTATCAGGTGAACACCAAAGAAGTTTCAGCGACAGGCCCAAAGTGGGTTTCAACTCAAGGGGAGGTCCCAAGGCCTGACACTATTACTGAGGCTAGGGAGGGTTCACAAAACGGGACCTATCATGACTGCCCTCCAAAAGACCCAACAACAGCTGAAAAAGTCAGATGCAGATATGTGCACCCAACCAATGGACAGAAGCTGCTGACCCCTTTGGTTGAATTAGGGAAGAACTGGAAGAAACTGAGGAGGAGGAGAACCTTGTAGGAGGACTAGCAGTCTCAATTAACCTGGACCCCCAAGATCTCTCAAACACTGGACCACCAACCAGGCAGCAGACACCAGCTGATATGAGGCTCCCAACAGTAGAGGACTGCTGGGTCTGACTTTAGTCAGAGAAGATGCACTTTAACCCTTAAGAGACTGGAGGCCCCAGGGAGTTTAGAGGTCTGGTGTGGTGGGGAGGGGGTGGGGACATCTTAGTGGAGATGTGGGTCTGGGAGGAGGTATTGGATGTGGAACAGTCAGAGGGTGGACCGGGAAGGGAATATAATTTGGAGTTTAAAATAAATAAATTAATGAATTAAAATAAAAAACCAAACTGGAGAGAACAGCAGCAGTGAAGAGATGCAATGAAGTAGCTTGTTCTAGGCACACATAGCCATCTGTCCTACAATGATCCTGTAGTGTCACTATCTCCATTATAAGAAGCAAATTTTAGGGATGAATGTGATTTTGGTACACACGATATATACCAGAGTTGGGAAGTTTCATCCAGGAAGGACTGGATGTAAGTTGTACTTGTGTATTTGGAAGGAATAATAGGATAGAAAGAAATGCCAAAGATAGGGCATTATTCACAAAGACCTAGAAACTTTCAATAGAAATATATGTTTAGTAAGAGACCAATCTGGATCCAAAGAGATTCAGGTATCTCGTGCAGTGGGGTAGTACTGCAGAAGACAATGAGTCCTCTTATCTATTGACATCATGTCAGGCCTCATAGTACAGGTTGCTAACACATTGCCAGCTCCTAGGGGGATGTCTGAGGTTGAGAAAGTCTAATAATTTATGGAGAATAATAGTACAGAACCAAGAGCTAAATAGTGACCCATTGAACCTGTGGTGTTCAACTTTGCTTCTTGGAGGAAATGGTTGAAAAAAAGGAATGGGATCTTTTTATACTTTAGCAGACATGGCTAATGTTTGTAAGATTCCCTTGGATGCTGAATTCCAAAATGAATGTTACTTGATAGGACCATAGGAAGTCTTTAGAGGTCATGCACACCTTCTGTAAAAGCTGAAATTAGATAATGCTGGCACCTCACATCTTGCAGATTCAGAAAACCATCTAGAAAAAACTAAACATACCAGTTAAGGATATGAAAGTAAGTCTTGTGCGTGTTCCTCAAAGATGTAAAAGAGTCATAGGTTATTGACAAATGTCACTGACAAGTTGGCTTTTTTTTTTTTTAAACAAGGGAGACTCTAAAGCTCTCCATAGAGGTCAGGCACTGGAGTTGTATGTATGCCAAAAACCAAATGTTAAGAGGTTATTGATGAAGATATAATAGGCTCTGGTTTCAGTGTATGAATAACTAAGTCTGGGCCTGAGATAGGGACTGGCAATGTGGCTGCTGATTTGTTAATGCCAAAATATACTATGTTGGATTTGGGGTGAAGGGTTGAGAAATGACCAGATAAACTGCACCTTAACACAATTACAAAGCCAGACAAAATATAACTGCTCTTCTAATAGTGGCACAACATTCATGGATACAACCAACTAATCACCTTCTGATTAGGTTAAAGACTTGCTCAAAATGGGATCCCATGTTCTTTATTTTAAGCCATGCCAATATTTGTGCCAGGAGAGGTCCTAATCTTGCCCAATAAGGAGGCTTACATTTTTATTTTGATAAATAGATGTGATGTGGCTATGAAATTTTCAAAATACATTTATCCCACACATGGCAACTATTGTCAGAGTAGCAATGTAGCAAAGACCAAGTCCACAGTGGTTGGTGGTTACTGGGGGAGAGTCATAAGGATTAAAATAGTGTTATTATTATATTATTTTTACTGTGACATGGCGGCCCAAAGCCCATGAAGAAATCAAAACAAAGTTTTTCAGACATTTCATTGATCAGGAAACTTTGCTGAAGAGTTAACAACAGAGTGTAAGAGCCAGAGGGAAAGGATGAAGTGTTAGAAAATTGCTATATCCCTCTGTAGTGACATCTGCAAGTGCTGGTCTATGATCTAACTGAAGGCCATGGGTAAAAATAATGCAAAAATATAGATGTAGCTGTGATTGCCATAATGGTGATGAGACTGTCAACTTTTCCCAAAGAGTCAAGGTCACAGGACCTTTACTTGGTAGTTTACATATCATTTCCTCTTGCATCCCATTTCGACACATCTTTGGAAGTGGTTTGATGGGCAATATAGGTGGTAGAAAGTTAACTGAACATTATAGAGAAGTAGTTCTCCTCCACTGGCATCCACACTCGAGAGAGTTTTCAGAGACACAGCTCTTTTTGACTCCACTGCACACCTGTAAATATTTCTTTCTGCAGGTTCTTCATAATTTTGCACTAAGTTACACTTGGATACAATACTTACTTGGATTCATGTAGTAGTTTCAAAAATTTATAATCTTTGCTATAAAAGGAACAGGACACGATAGACTCTTAGATCAAACAAAAGTTCCTTGTTCCAGAGAAATGTAGTGATTTCTAGAGTTTGTGTTGTCTTCTTTGACATAGGGATAACAGGTATTTGTATTACTGGCATCTCTTATATAGAAACTAGGAAGAGGTTGGCTCCATCTCAAATGTTCATGACAGCCTTGGAACAAGGAATGATCTATCTCAAAATAAGAATTTATCTGGAATGAGACCACAGGAATCTATAGGTCCAATTTGTCATAATACCAGAATGAAGCAGTCACTCTCTTTTGCTTCCAGGTCTCTGTTCTGGACTAGGTAACTTGAATTAACCTAATGAAACTTTCAATTCTCAGCCAAAGGTAGACAGATGTGTGTCTTTTTTTTTGTTGTTGTTGTTGGTTTTTCGAGACAGGGTTTCTTTGTGTATCCCAGGCTATCCTGGAACTCACTGTGTAGACCATGCTGGCCTCTAACTCAGAAATCCGCCTGTCTCTGCCTCCCAAGTGCTGGGATTAAAGGCGTGGGCCACCATTGCCCGGCAACAGATGTGTGTCTTACTTTCTCTTGGCGATGTGGCTCAAGCCAAATGATTTTGCTAAAAGAAAACTTGCTAATGCCAAGTTTTTGTCTTTGTTTTTATTAATAATATATTTTAAAAAACTGAATGGGTAATAAAATACATGTAACAACAATTAATAAGAAATAAGGACATATACTTGAAAGAGATAAAGGAAGGTTACATGGAAAGGTTTGTGGAAGAAGACCAGGAGTGGGAATGACCAGTGGTTTTCAAACAGGAGAGCCCTCTATGTTTCAGAAATATATGGCAATAGGTAAAAGGTAGAGACTATGTTGCTTCACATAAGGGTAACAGTAATATTTTTGTGTTTCATGTACAAGCACTAGGTAATGTCCACACAGCCTCCGATGCACAGGGCAGCTGTAGAACAAGAATACCCATTTGGAAATGCTGGTACAACTGAAATTGACAAATTATCTGGAATGAGATCATGGGAGTCTATGGATCTAGTTTGTCACCATTTCATAAACAAGCAAGTAACATTTTCTGATTGTTCTACTACTGAGTACTAGCCATGAATCAACCTAATGAAACTTTCAGTTGCCAGCAAAGGTAGACACTAGTAGCAGACATGTGGCTTTGAGAAATTGTTACAAGTCAGATGGTTTTGTGAATGGAAAGACATGCTATTGTTAAGCATTTGCCTTTATATTCTTGATAATGTTTTCAAGAGAAACAGGTTAATAACAACTACATTACTTAGTAAACTATTTAGACTGTGAATATCTATGGACCAACTGGAAGTCAGAGGCTAACAGGTAGAAATAGACATATGCACTATGGCTGTGGCTTTGGATATCAGGGAAAGGCAATCTTTAAAATACTTGAAATTTTGTAGTTTTGTTTTTCTTTTATTTCCTTTTAAAATACTTAAATACTAAATAGGAAAGTTAAAAAACAAGAGAAAAGTGAAGAACAGCTTGGGATGCTAAAATAAAAGTGAGGACAGAGATTCATTGAAAGTAAGTTTATAGATTGCTTATATTTTAGGGTTGCACAGGGTCCAAACACAGTAATAATCTGCTTACTGACTCAGTTTTCACACTCCAACCAGCTGGAGTTTTTATCATTTCCTGTATCACAGCTATGCTACTAGACTAGATGTCACGTTCAGGACCTGTCTGAACTGCTACAATCCTTCCCTCCTCCAATAGGATGCAAGCCAGAAAGATGAAGGTGTGTCCTCCTCTTGGTTTTTCACTAAAACAATTGAAGTGGTGCTCTGGTTTTGTTGGTTTGTAAGTCATGAAAGGCACTACATTAGGTGTGATCTTTATGCCTTCAGAAAAATGGAGGCTGAGTAACAATTTATGGAAAACTACATTATCTAGCTGATAAACTATCAGTAAAATGGCATGGAAAGTGAATTAGTATGTGATCCATAATTTACTCATGAAACTTTGCCTATTTTAGCCATGTCCCTGTTCCTCAGTTTGAATCTATTTTTCTATTGAAACTTAAGAACTTACTTGACCTAGCATGATTAAATTTACATTTGCATATAGCTGTAAGAAAGAAAGAGCTGTATTTTGTTTTAACACATGGCAAAAGCTTTGCAACATTTTATATTATTGACTACCATACTATCTCTCTTTGACTTTCAAATATCCTTGTGTTTACTCTATCTACTAATACCTAGTAATTCCCATGCCAAATTGCGCCTTCTCAGTCTTTACATATCCATCTTGTGAAATAGTGTATGTGTTTTTCAGGTTGCAACTATAGCCTCTGGTGCAAAATTTTTCATATTAAAACCCCCTGATTAGTAATTATTATAAATCTTCCCATCTTATTTTTGAAATAACCAAATCTTAATGACTTAAATTTAAAATTATCAAATATGAACAATTATCAAATTACATGAAACACTTGTAATTTGTGCTTTTATAATTTTGTTTATTGAACCAGTACTCTATACCCCCCACTATACACATCAGTGATTGTAAAATATGGGAGAAAGTGAAGGAAGAAAAGATTATCAGTTAAGAGCTAGCTACTCCACAGCACAGCACTCACAAAGCCCTATACTAACAATGCCGCCATGTTAGTACAAAAAAAAATTGTATAACAAGCTACAAACACTACACTAGGTATCACAATCAATCCCTGGTGTTGGAGCTTTTGTATCAAATGTCAGAAAGATAGCTGCAAAATTCACAAGACTCTCAAGAGGAAGTCAAGCCATTACTTAAACTGGTAAGTTCCCGCTTTTCACTATTTTGCTTTTTCTCATCCATGAAAGCTGTGTCCCTGTTAGAGATGAATGCATTTTAAGTATCTCTTTCTGGGGAGAGTGTAATAAGACATGCTCACAGATAGTCTCATGCCTAAGGGGTTGTTGGTTACCCAGCTTTCTCAAAGAATTTAAAATTCAGATGCACAACACGGGCTATCAGTAGACATCAACTTCTCCTCACAGTAATTTGGACAGCACCCTTTCTGGGCAGAGTGAAGATCTCTTGAGATTTTGAAGATCTTATCACAGCATCTTGGTCTGTACACATCAAAAACACCAAGTGCAATCCTCATCATTTTCTGTGGCTTTGTTTCCTTAGAGTAGTGGGAAGGTAGATTTGATTGAAAACAAGACATGGAAAATAGTGAACCAGCAAAATCAAGATCCCACAAACGGTACCTCAGAGATGACACCAAAGACACAGGAAGGTCCTTCCTCAGACACTTGATACTAGGTTCTTTACTGTCTTTAGTCAAACTCACATTACAGTTAAGTAACAACGTATGTATTTTTTGGAGGACATAATCCATCTGGTATCAGCTACATGTTAGAAATATGCGTGGGGGTCTTGTGTCTAGTGTTTAAATAACCTATTCCAGACTCATTGAAATTCTTTTTTTTTTTTCTGAAGATTTCCTTTTCCTAAGTTTCTCTCAAATCTTTATTCAACATTTAAAAGCACTATGGCAGAATAATTGTTAATAGCACATTGTTTGGTGATTAGAGTTTTCTTAAACCTGAGGAAGATGAAGACTACCCTGTCTTATCTGAACTGCCATCCTCATATCTGTTAAATAATTCCTCTGATCCTGTCAATCATGCCCTTCTCAGCTGCCTGAATTAGATGCAGAAAAGGTTGTCACTCATGTCAAGATCATGAGATGTAAAATGGTCAACAGTAAATACTTAGTCTCCATCCCATGTATTTGGAAATGCTCAGAAACAGAATGTTATAGTGATTTGTCTCTCAAAACATTTTGTAATTTTATCCCTTTTTGATATGTACTTATGAATAAAGAAAATCTTCCTAGGGTATTAAAATTAATGCTTTAAAAATTTTATGTATGAAAAGAATATTTTGTGAAATTTTGTTTTGTTCATGTAATAGGAAACATAATAAAAGCATTGAGTTTTACTACCCAAATTTGCTCTAAAAAACCATTTTTCTTGAAAATAAGACATGACACAACTTGACTCAGAATCACAGTGAGTTAATGCAGGTCAAGAGAGTAGACTTAAGATATTATTCTACCAAGAACATGGACATCTCAGTGGACTTTACGACCATCAGCACCCACCAGGAGCCAATATTCATACTGTATAGAGAAAAAATTAAAAGTATTGTGCACTTCAATATCCACATTTCCATGAAAATTTTACTCCAGAAGGTGATAGAATCCAAGCAGGAAAGGGCTCTAGGTATTTCCAAGGATGATCTTCAACCACCCTCCTCTGAATTGTTAGTATCATCTTAGATATATACACAAGTGTCTTCTCCCTGAGTCTTGCCCAGTTATCTGGGCTACTTTCAACTTCATAGTATATTTAAAGTGCTTTCTCCTCATTATTCTGATGGTTCAAGTCACACCATAGGAAAGGCAGAGATGAACAGTCCTTACATTTTTTCACCTTGTTTTATTTGGATTTCCACATGTGTTATTGTTATAGTTGCGATTGAATAGATTAGAAGAAATGGAACATTATGAGTTTGTTAAATGGGCTCAACCTGAATTTCCTCTAAGTGGCATACTTCCCTTTCATGGGACATGCAAACGAGCGCTGAAGCCCCTCAGCAATTGATATATTTTAAGATACAGTGTAGTTTAGCAGGAAAACTTTCCCTAGCAAAATTGCCTTATCCACTATACAACTTTACCATTTGTGGGTTGTTTTATAGTGTCTGCTTCTTCTTCCATCACTAAGAGACAAAAGTGACTTAAAGACATTCTTCTACCAAATGATTCTGAGAAATCTCATGCATCATGACCATTCTTGCCACAGCTGAAGAGCTGCAGGTGTGCATCACAACTGCAGCTGTGCATCACAACTGCAGCTGCTCATCACAACTGCCTTCTCCCCGAGGTCTCTAACAATTCTCTCCTTCACCTGTTCATGCAGAGATAGAGTGGATCAGAAAGTCGAATTCATTAGACCTAATTGACCTGAAGAGTGAAATGTCAATCTTCCCTTCTTCTCAATCCCACTAGAGATTTTCTTTATTAACAATTACCCTGCCTAACCACACAGACATTCTCCACAAGGTCACAAAATAACACCGGAAACACACAGCTATAACCCCTAAGGCTCTATGTCTTTAGTGTAGAAAAGTGACTCAGCTCAACATGTCAATTCCCTCTTAGCAATCTAGAACATCTGGTGGATTCATTTTTGCAGTTCATTAATATTACATGGGATTGTCTTGCTTTATTATAAAAGATGGAGTTTGTGGGACAGGAGGGAATGAAGTAAGACTATGAGGTCAAAACTGACAGGGTTTGAAGAAAAACCTCATATTAAATAACTGTGTTCAGTTTGGGAATCCCCTCTTCAGTTTGCCTTAATTGTTCAATTTTATCAAAATAATTCTTCTTCATCTATTGGATTTCTATAGCTGGAATGCAAGTAACATTTGAATGCTCTGTATAGCAGAGTGAATTTTTTTTTAACCACACACCCAAATTGCTAAAGCTTTGAAGAATTTTGCTTAGGTGTAACATTTCTTTTCTTTTTTTTTTTTTGCATTTTATTGATTTTTTTATTTATTTATTTTTAATTGGAAATTTTTTATTGGAATTTTTTTTACATTTCGATGTTTCTCTCCTTACCCCATTTCCCCCTCCTCCAGGAACTCACTATCCCTTCCCCCCTCCTCCTGCCTCCATGTTGGTGTTCCCCACCCACCCTCCCCCGTACCTCACCTCCCCACCCCTCGAGTATCCCCCCCACGATGTCCAGCCTTCATGGACCCAAGGATCTCTTCTCCCCACTTATATATAGCTCCCTTGCATATATAGCTGGAGCCATGGGTCCCTCCCTAAATGCAAATCGATCCATTCCTATCTCCTTGTACAAAGCTCAAGCCCTGTCATCCAGCTGATTCACCTAGGTCTTTATGTGTTTTGGCTTCCTAGACTGATAAGTAGCACAAAGCATCAGTTTTTAATGACCTTCACCAGAAGAAAGGGCCATTTACAACTCTAAACCAGTACCCTTTCTCATACAAACTCTGTCTATAGATTGAACAATGCTCAAAGGTTCAAGGTTTCTGTTTTCTTTCTTTTTTTTTTCAATATTTGAGGTTTATTGTATTGTCATTTTCCAGTTCTAAAACTGCAACATTTAACTAATCTACTTTGAATAAAATTGTGTCACATATAGAATAACATTTTTTTTTTAGATCCCAAACATCTTCAAATATTAACAGAGGAATACAAATTACCTTTGTGAGAATTTTCTTGAAATATTTTCATTTAGTTTTTTATTGAATATTTTTTTTAATTTACACTAAGTCTGTCATCTGTTCTGGCTTCCTGGAATGATAAGTGCACAAAGCATCAGTTTTTAAAGATGTCATCCCCTTTTCCCATTCTCTGCCCCCCACCCCCAGAATCCTCCTATTCAATCTCCCTTCCTCCTTTATGCTTTTAAACTATTTTAATTACATGCAAGTATTAAGGTCAGTTCTAGATTGAGAAACTAGTAATACAATAGATGCAAATAGTTGAGGAACAAGCAAGACAATAAACACAAATAGTCAAAGATAAAGGCAATAAAGCCTCATGATCACTCCCGTGATCATCGTTTCTAAGGGCTTATCAGGATGACCAAAATATCTGAGCCTACTTCGTGTCCTAGCCCAAAGTCATTTTCATGCCTGAAGCCTACTTCTTTGTTCTAGCCTAAAATTTAGATTCCTGCCTGGAATTACTTCTTTGTTCTAGCCTAAGATTTAGATTCCTGCTTGAAATTACTTCTTTGTTCTAGCCTAATATCCGATTCCTGCCTGAAGCCTACTTCCTTGTCCTTGGCCAATGTCAGATTCTGCCAAGCAGTCCACAAAATCTCTACACATTTCCCCCCTTTTTATTTTATAAACACGACTGAGCCTGTCTTAGATTGTATTGACAAAAATGCCTTCCTTACCCATCATGGAATATCATTATCAAAAGGAATGCACTTCTTCTGTCTTAGGTTTTTTTAGGCTCTGTGCAGAATCTTACCCGTCCTTGGCCTTCCAGCCTGTTAATTTAATAACTTTGTCTGACTCCCTTCTTCTAGTATTTGCAACACTTTTTCAGAAGACCAAGTTTCTATAATACTCAGAGCAATAAAACAAAAGTTGTTTGATAGAGCCCTGTAACAGACATGCCAGGTTTCAACACACTAACACAATTAGAAAGCGTACAATCAATGCCGCTTATATTAAATACTGTAGAAGAAACAAAAGTAATTTTAACTTGACAATTAAAAGAGCCTAACACATGTACTAAACACTTGTTTGAAATCCAGATCCTGCCCCAACATTATCTCTCACTAATATAACATCATAGAGAACTGCAGCTAACTTCTAAATATGTCTCTGAAAATACCCAGATCCAACCTTCCCAAATGAAAACTGTTATTCTCAATATTGGATTGATTTCTAGACCAGTACATGATTGAGTCCAAATAAACAGTCACATTTAAGAAACCTACAAGAATAAATTATAAGTTTCTTTTTGATTCTCTGTCCCACAAGGTCTAAAACTTGAGGAAAGGTAGCTTGTTCCATCTGGGATATAGGTAAGCAAGAGTGGATCAGGAACATATGTGATGCCAGGTAACCTTAGATTCTGTTGCTTACATTCTTCAGCTTGACTTTTGCAATCTTTTTTTTTTTTTTTTTTAATTTTTTATTGGATATTTTATTTACATTTCAAATGTAATCACCTTTCCCCATTCCCTAACCCCAACCCAGGAGCTCCCTAACCCAAACCCCCTTCCCCCTGCTTCTATGAGGATATGCCCCCACCCATGCTCCCACTCCCACCTCCCCACCCACAATTTACCCCACACTAAGGCATCTGGCTTTCACTGGACCAAGGACTTCCTCACCCACCTATGCCTGACAATGTCATTCTCGCCTACATATACAGCAGGGGTCATGGGTCCTTCCTTATGTGTTCCAGGCTGGTGGTTTAGAACCTGGGAGCTCTGGTTGGTTGCTGTTGTTGCTCTCCCCATGGGGTCACAACCCTTTCAGCTCCTTCAGTATTTTCTCTCACTTCTCCATTGGGAACCCCATGATCAGCTCAATGATTAGCTGTGAGCATCTGCCTCTGTATATTCCAGGTTTTGGCAGACCTCTAAGGAGACAGCTATATCAGGCTCCTGTCAGCATGCACTCCCTGGTGGATAAAGGACCTTCACATAAAACAAGATACACAGAAACTGTTAGAAGAGAAGGTGGGGAAGACCCTCAAATACCTATGCACAGGGAAAAGTTCATGAACAGAACACCAATGGCTTATCCTCTAAGATCAAGAATTGGTAAATGGGACATCATAAAATTGCAAAGCTTCTGTAAGGCAAAGGACACTGTCAATAGGACAAAATGGCAACCAATAGACTGGGAAAAGATCTTTACCAATCCTACATCCGATAGAGGGCTAATATCCAATATATACAAAGAACTGAAGAAATTAGACTCCAGACAACCAAATAACCCTATTAAAATGTTGTACAGAGCTAAACAAAGAATTCTCAACTGAGGAAACTTGAATGGCTGAGAAGCACCTAAAGAAAATGTTCAATATCCTAGTCATCAGGGAAATGCAAATCAAAACTACCCTGAGATTCCACCTCACACCAGTCAGAATGGCTAAGATAAAAAACTCAGGGAATAGCAGATGCTGGAGAGAATGTGGAGAAGAGGAACATTCCTTCATTGTTGGTGGATATGTAAGCTGATAACCACCACTCTGGAAACCAGTCTGGCTGTTCCTCAGAAAATTGGACATAGGATTACCTGAGGACTTAGCTATGCCACTCCTGGGCATATACCCAGAAGATGCTCCAACATATAATAAGGACACATGCTCCACTATGTCATAGCAGGCTTATTTATAATAACCAGAAGCTGAAAAGAACCCAGATGTCCTTTAACAGAAGAATGGATACAGAAATGTGGTACATTTACACAGTGGAATATTACTCAGCTATTAAAATCAATAATTTGAGAAATTCTTAGGTAAAACGGATGTAACTAGAAAATATCATCCTGAGTAAGGTAACCCAACCACAAAAGAATACACATGGTATGCACTCACTGATAATTGGACATTAGCCTTTTGTCATCTTGTTAAATCTAGTGCTACCTCACTTACTGTCTCTGACTGGAGCCTGTCTTTCTGTTATCTTGCTTGTGTCACAACTCCTCAGAATCCATCTGTCTCTGTGATCCTGTGATCCTGAGTGTCTGTGTTCCTGGGAGTCAGGCTGCTTCTGGGATCCTGTAATCCTATGATCCTGGGCTTGTTAGTGTTTCTAAGAGTCCAAGCTTCCTCTATGATCTTGGGCGTGTTAGATCTACTGGGAGTTCAGCTTCTTCTGGGTATTGTGAGATTGGTTGTAGAGGTAGCACCCAAGGGTCTCCTGAGTTCATCAGCACAGAAAGCAAGGAATCTGTGCCAATGGGTCAGGGTATGGTGTCTTCATGGGAGCAGACCAGCTAGGCGTCAACTGCTCTGGGTGCAGTGGATAGTCAGCTGCTCTGAGTGAAGCAGATCCTCTGGGATGGGTCA